>CM056136.1:44955232-44970232 GCA_029620275.1 Acrossocheilus wenchowensis
TCAAACTCTTTGAAGTGTCGGTGGCGCCCTCTGATGGAACAACAACGATACAAACTTACCACAATCAGCTCCTATATCTCACATGCATATTAGACGTAAATGTTTGCCTATTTCCCGAGCTCTAGATGTTTTATTTGGAGATTAAAGTAAGTATATTTATAAATGGCACATCAGTATTTTATATTATATTCTGTAGCTGCAGTTCTGGAAAATGAAAAACAAAAACACTTATTTAAAGGGATAGCGCACCCAACAATGACAAGTCTACACATTTCAAAGTGAATGTTTGTTGTAGTTTTACTAGTCTGAGTGTTATTTCTTTTCTCTTGTGTGGCTTTATTCATGCTTTGTGAGCGCGTGCCACAGCACTTCATGTCTGACATCTGTTTGATTTGATTTGAGTAGCTGGTTGGAATGTGGGTTAACTTGTAGTCATTCAAAAGTGAGTTTGATTTACAGACATTAGAAGACTGTGGTTTGTCCTCTTCTCTAAGTACGGGCGTGGAATAATGCAGTCTAGTTTCTGCCAGAGACACAGACACATTGTGACAAAGTGGAAATTCCTGCCTTTTGTTTCTCTTGACAGAAGTGGATAAACTGTCACTTAGTAGATGTTTTTGTTGTGAAGCTGATGTACGACACAGAAGTAAGAGTCTGTGGCTCTGGGGCAACATGCTCAGTCTGACAGAACACCATCCTGCTGAAAAAAACTATAGAAATGTATTGGTTTTAATGGTTATAATGAGAATTGTATTGGTTTTAATGGACACTATAATGGTGTCTGCTGGTATGTGATGGATTCTATTGGTGGGATGTTAAATCCTGTTGGGAAAATGTCCAAAACACACTGCAAAAAGGAATTTTTTGCTGGAAAAAGCTAATGGTTTATAGTGGTATCTTAATGGAAACCATTGGGATTTCTGTGATGGTTTCTATTGGGCTTCTATTGTTTTTGTTTTTTTGCCAGGGCATTTACTAATGCTTTTGTTTCCAAGGCAGGGATCACACGTGAGGTTGGGCAGGTCATCACAGAATGATTGTTTCAGTATATTGACTTTCTTAACCTTAAAACAGGCAAGAGTGGAACATGATCAGCAAAACATCATTTCAAAACATCACTTTTTATATCATCTGGACTCAAGTAAAACATAGCTGTATCTCTCAGGTCACATTTCCTGTTTAGGGTGTAAAAAACAGCCCAAGTCATCAATAAATCTATGATTTATTTAATGCAAACAAATATGGATTATTCAAAATATGCTGCATGTATGACATGTCTAAGTGTCCTAAGATTGAGGCCATGGCTGGACTGGGCCGACAGAATTTTTTATTTATTTATGTATTTTTGCCAAGGACCATCACGCAGGGTCTACGAGCAGCCAGTGGTCCATTGGTTTGTCTCCTGTATTGACAGCGTAAAGCACCCAATCACAATGCGCCTCCGCCTTTATAAAGATCGCTTCACCCAAACTTCTTCCTCGTTTTCACAGCAGCTTCATCGAGACCAGGCTCGCTCTGTGATGCGGGGTAAGGAGCAGCAGCAGCAGCAGCAGGAGGAGGAGGAGGAGAGGAGGAGGAGGAGGAGGAGGAGAGGAGAGGAGGAGGAGGGAGGAGAGGAGGAGGAGGAGAGGGGAGGAGATGAGGAGGAGGAGGAAGATGAGGAGGAGGAGGAGGAGGGGAGGAGGAGAGGAGGAGGAGAGGAGGAGGAGGGAGGAGGAGGGGAGGAGGAGGGAGGAGAGGAGGAGGGGAGGAGGAGAGGAGGAGAGGAGGATGAGGAGGAGGAGAGGAGGAGAGGAGGAGAGGAGGGAGGAGGAGGAGGAGGAGGAGGAGGAGGAGGAGGAGAGGAGAGGAGGAGGAGGGAGGAGGAGGAGGAGAGGAGGGAGGAGGAGGAGGAGAGGAGGAGGGAGGAGGAGGAGGAGGAGGAGGGAGGAGGAGGGAGAGGAGGAGGAGGAGGAGGAGGAGGAGAGGAGGGGAGGAGGAGGAGAGAGGAGAGGAGGAGGGAGGAGGAGGAGGAGGAGGAGGAGGAGGAGGAGAGGAGGAGGAGAGGAGGAGGAGGGGAGGAGGAGAGAGGAGGAGAGGAGGAGAGGAGGAGAGGAGGAGGAGGAGGAGGAGGAGAGCAGCTGAAGCGGTAAAGTGCTTGATTGGGACTCGACCGGAAGCAGCATCTGTCCTGTGCGCGCGACATCAAATACAACTTCAATCCGTCCACCGCGACTTTTTGGCCAAGTCAAGGTTTCTATGGGAATAATGCGAATAAATCTAGATTTAAAGTCGAAAAGACACGATATTGTCGGACCTGACGTTTTTTTATTATCCAAAATAACTCGATGCAATGATTCATATCTACACTAGCAGTCACTGAAGTTATTGAACAGTAAGATTTTGAATGCTTTTTTTTTTTTTTTTTTTTAAGAATTCTCTTCTTTTTCTTTCCTTTTTTTTTTCTTTTACTTCGGATAACGTAAAATAGAGCCATTTTCTTGCTCTCAGACTTTCAGATCAACTTTTGGCACAAGTTCCGGTGACCAAGCCTGCTTTTATTTGATCCAAAATACAGCAAAAGCAGTAATATTGTGAAATATTATTCTAATGTAAATCAGCTGTTTTCTATGTGAATACGTGTTAAACTGTAATTTATTTCTGTGATGCGCAGCTGTATTTTCAGCATCATTACTCCAGTCTTCAGTGTCACGTGATCTTCAGAAATCATAATAATATACTGATTTACTGATCAAGAAATATTTATTATTACTAATGAATTCTTTGATGAATGGAAAGATCCAAAGATCAGCATTTATCTGAAATAAAAAAAGCTTTTGTAACATTATACACTACACCATTAAAAAGATTGGAGTCAGTATAATTTTTGTTTTGTTTTTTGGGAAAGAAATTATGGAAATTAATACTTTTATTTAGCAAGGATGCTTTAAATTGATCAAAAATGATGATAAAGATATTTATAATGTTACAAAAGATTTCTATTTCAGATAACTGCTGTTCTTCTGAACTTTCTATTCATCAAAGAAACCTGAAAAAAATGATAATGATGCTGAAAATACAGCTTTGATCACAGGAATAAATTACATTTTAAAATATGTTCAAATAGAAAACAGTTATTTTAAAAAGTAAAATTATTTCACAATATTACTGCTTTTGCTGTATTTTGGATCAAAGAAATGCAGACTTGGTGAGCAGAAGAGACTTTCAAAAAAAAAATAAAATAATGAAATCTTACTGGTCAAAAACTTTTGAATGGCAGTGTATATCATATATATATGGTGGTGGTGGGCCGCCAGGACCAAAAAATGCCAGGGCCGATTTTTTTTTGTCCCAGTCCAGCCCTGATTGAGGCATAGACATTTTTTTGTATTTTTACATTATTTAACTGTCTCATCTTTATCCTCAGGGGTGAGCAATTCCAACCCTTGAGGTCCAGTGTCCTGCTCGGTTTAGCACCATCCCTAAACAATCATATAATGCAATTTACGTAACAAAATATAATTGTTTATCTTTTGTCAGATTTGTCAGGTGTGTTTGATCAGGGTTGGAGCTAAACGCTGCAGGACTCCCCCGTTCTACCATAAAATGAACTGCGTGAAACCCTGCAAGAGGAAAATCTAGTTAAAAATGCAAAGATGTAGTCAACTAAATATAATATTATCCGTTTTACATGCAAATATTCACATTTGCACAATTTTTAAATGCAAAATAAATAGAGAGGGGACTGTGTACAGGGTTTCTGCTGAGGGGGATGTGATCTATAACCCCCACCCCACTGTTTATCAAGGGGCTCCCGTGTATTTTATCTAATTTCTTTGATTTTTACTGTATACTTTTTACTTCCCCCCCACCCCCGACACACACACACACACACACACACACACACACACACACAACACACACAACACACACACCACCCCAGAATTCACAATAATGAAAGAACCAGAACTGGGGGCACAATTTACCTTGTGACACCATTCACTGTCAACACTGAGGATAATCCATTTTTAAACCCTAAACAGGCAAAATGAAATGAAAAAAAATAAAAAAAAGATGTGCAATATGTTTTGTGTGTGTGTGTGGTGTGTGTGTGTGTGTGTGTTGATTTAGTTAAAATGTTTCAGTGCAATAATGATCATAAACTGTCCTCTCGTAATAAAGGCAAAAAATGCCAAAAATAAATCTGTACAAAAAAAGTGTACTATACTTTCATTAAATGAAAAACAGATATGAATTGTTTGTTTGTTTGTTTTGTGGTGGGATTAGTTCAAATGTTTGTTTGCAAAAGGACGCTGTTGTAATGACAGTAGCGGTGCCGCGAGCCCAGGTGAGGTGTGAGTGCCGCGGTGAATTATGACGCACTTCTGGCGCTTTGTAATTACGGCTCATTTCAACGGAGCTGGCGCGAGTCCCGGAGCTTTTAATTTCTCGGAACCGGCGCGGGGTGACGTCATCACGCCCTCCGGTGCTCGCTCGCTCGCGCTCTCCGCGGTCGGCTGATATTTAAGGCTCGAGGACACGGTAACGGAGGCGCGACGCGATGGAGGGAGCAGCGGACTCAGGGCGATCGGCGGCGGACAGAGCGGCGGCGCTCGCTCGCTTGCTGCACCGTGACTGCACGCGTCTGCTCCAGCTCTACGTGAGTACGACTGGCCCCCGTTATTCGGTCCGTACGCCGCTATAATCTCACTCGGGGCTTCTCTCCGTTATTCGGTAACGGTGCTTCAGCGCTGGTTAAACTAGTCTTCTGACCGGTTCAGTGTGGTGTCTTGGTGCTGGAGTGCTGTCTAGGTAGGGTGCTTACTACGATTCAAAACAGACGTTTTCTGCATTTATTCAATTAATAATGTGGATAGTCGTCCACTCCTGATGGGAATGTTGTTTATAGCAGTGACTCTCAACCATCCGGATTTTATTCATTTATTTATTTGTGTGACCAGCAAACACTGAACTGATTATCATCGCAAGATCTGAGCAATCGTTCACACATCTGTTTAGAGAGAGCAGCACAAACCGCAGCAGATGATTGGTTCAGTCTTTATGGCTGGTGTGCTTGTTTATTAAACGTCTCTTGATTCTGTCTGGTTTCAGCACAAATCCTCTTAGTGTTGCTTTGTTTATGGTTTTTGAGGACGAAAGCATCACACAACCTGCAAATCTGCCCTTAGCTGCTGTAAGTTACTGCTGAAGTCCTGTAGAGATGCTTTCTCCTACTCTGTAAATCAACATAATCAGTCAGTACATTTTAAAAATGATTGAAACAAAAATAAAATTAATAAAACAGATTGAAGAATGTTTTACAAGAAAAATACTAGTTTTAAAGTGTATTATCAAGTAGGAAATAAAGAATATTAAAAATGTAAACAGAACTAAAAATGATTTTTTTATTTATTTTATTATTTGGCTTCTACCAAGTGACTGATGAATTTGAGCTGACATACAGCATTTCACTATTATGAAATAAAATACAGTATTTAATTTCTATAAAATTAATAAATACAAAATTTCAATTTTACACATGACTTTTGACATCAACAGCAGAAGTTACTAGAATTTTTTTTTTCCTAATAAAATAAATAAAACAAATGCATAATGTAACACACACATAGTACATTTTACAAGAAAATACATTTGATTTCTACTAATTTGTGGAATTTAATGTAAATCCTACACCATTTCTTACATTTTACTTGTTGACAAATCCATTTCTCCTGCCTTCCTCGCACGCAGGTCTATTTGCGTTTCGTTGTTTGCATTGTTTGCTGTGCGCGAGCCGTCGGCGCAGACGTCAGAGCCATTTTTGGGTTTGTCTGAAGAGGTGGCGTAACACGCAATGCATAATTGATATCGAATGCATTTGTGCATGTGACTCAGAGGGCCGTTTGGTTAATTACAGGTGGTTCACGGCGCATTAACCGTAAGCGTGGAGTGGGCGGTCCGAGTGACTAATCTTCCTCTAAAGGGCCACTTTTCCTGTAATAACTAATTACAGCCCTCCTCTTCCTCCTCCTCAGAAAGAGCGGGAGAGCTTCCTGTCCCAGCATGCACCGGGCAGCGAGCGTCTGGTGACCCTGGCCCTCTGCCCCGAGGCCCTGAGCACCGTGGAGCAGGTGAGCCATGTGCGCTCGGCCCTGCGGCGCTGCATGGAGCTGCTGGAGTGCCTGATCAGCCGAGAGGTGGAGGAGATGGGGGAGGAGCTGGAGGGAGAGTATGAGAGTCTGAGGAAGACCGTGAAGGACCGGCTTGGGCATCTGGTCCACAGCACCGGGGCCCTGCTGGAGAACGGAGAAGGGGGCTGCCCACCGTCCCCGCCGCTGCAGTGCACCAAGGTAATACGCACTCCTAGCCAAACGCAATACTTTGAGCATGACTGCAGTTTCAGATCGATAAAGAGTCGTTTGTTTGGGACCCCCCCCCCCCCCCCCCCCCCCCCCCCCCCCCTTAAAAAAAAAAAAAAAAAAAGCAAAGTTGAGAAAATAAACTTTTATGCTACTGGAGCCCCAGATCCCAGATAAAAACAAGTGCAGTTCCATAATGTACCTAAAGCGCTCTTTTCATGCAGTTATGTTGTACTTGATGTACAAAAATGATTATTTAGTACTTCTTAAGATAATCTAAGAGTACTCTAATGTGCTATTTTGAGACACTATGAATATGAACTAAAATGTGCTTTTTAAACAAATGTATTTGGTTTCCACTTGTAGTACACTTGAACCTGTTTTTCATACACTCAGGTGTACTACAAGTGGTAACTAAATACAATTTATTTATTTATATTTTTAAATACAGAGATGGTATGTTTAAAACACATTTTAGTTATATTCAAAGTGTCTCAAAATAGCACAGTTGAGTACATTTAGATGTTCTGAAGATATTCTTAAAAAGTACTAAATAATAATTTTTAGCATATTTAGCGTAAATCGAGCACTTTAAGTACATTACATTTTTCACCTGGGATATAACACACATAATGACAGCAAATTAGATTCATACACATTTTCTAAAATTCCAAGAACACTTATTTTCACAGTATTTAAAACAAGGCAAAACCATTGTTTTATTACTGAATGGTCCGCTTTTCAACTTTTTGGAATCTTGGTCAGCTTCCAAGTTTCCAAAAATCCACATTTAAGTATTAATTTTGTTTGCGTCTGTAGATGTAAATTGCATTAATATCTTTTAAAGGCAGTTTTTTTCAAAATGAATTTGTATCTCCACTTTAGCAGCACTTGCAGACACCAACATTTACAGTTTTATTCCTCTCTATATTCTGAAGATTTTTACTGTGGTGTTTGTTGATATATCATTTGGCTGATTTATTTTATCTATTTGCGTCTGTAGATTTCAATTACAATACATATATTTATAGGCTGTTTGAGTTTTTCCTCCACTTCAGCAGCACTTACAGACACCAACATTTACAGTTTTATTCCTCTCTATATTCTGAAGATTTTTACTGTGGGGTTTGTTGATATATCATTGACAATAGTTTTTATAACATTTTATCCCTAAAACATAGTGACAATGTATTCGGTTTCTGTCTGTTGACAGTACTTTATATTAGTTACAGTGTTTACCCTATTCAACTGTAGTGTCTAGCTTAATCAAAATTCAGTGAAACTTGTTTACCTTTATCCATTGACAAAGCAGATTTAACATCTGTTACACACGAGCTAAATAGCCCTTCTGTTAATCTGCCGAGCGGACACCGTTATTATCCAATGGTGATGATCTCAGTATGGCCAAATATCAATCTGTCACTACAGTTTCTGCTTTACTCTTGCAAAGCTGCTGATATCTGTGTTGAATCATTCTCATTGTTCACATTGATATGCTGCTTGAAAGGAATGTTTCTTTCAGTTAAGTCCTGTACTCTGTATCCCGTGCTCTATTATTTTGGTCTGCTGGAGTTGACACAGAAGCAGCGATAAGCATTTGGACGCTCATCAAACCCCGCACCGCTAAAGCCTAAATCCCAATTCCTGTAAGTCGCAGGCCTCCAGAAGCCGACAGCGCTGTTGTGAAGCTGTAGTTCACCAAGAGAAAGTTTCAAAGTCGATTCACAACACTGCTATTGAGACTATTTAATTTGGCAGTATGCCTTAAAATACTACTAAACTGAATAAATATACAATGAATATATTAAATATGTCATGGAATAAATAAATAAAAATACAGGGAAATAATGTGTAAACAAAATGTGTTAATAAAAATAAGGCATGAAATAATGAAATACTAAATACAACTTGAAATATAATGAAACGGACAGTATAAAACAAACTAACATATCACAAAATAATTAAGTGTTTCTAACAATAAAAATAAGTGTACTAAAAAGTAAGAACAAATAAATTACCTGGGTGTGAAATTTATGTAAAAGTGACCTGAAATACAATAGAAAACATGCCTTGAAACCAAAGTCTCAGGGCTGAGTCCGAATAAATGTTATGTAGGTATTTCAGGTGATATGTCTTTTGTCATGTTACATGGGAAATAAAAAAACAAACTAATTTTTACTTTAAAAACAATTATTAGTTTCTGAATGAATCTCTGATTAGAGTAAATGCATTAAACTTGAACTGATACGTGTATGCAAACATTAAATATACTGTAACAATAGTTAATATTGAACAATTCAAAAAGGCAATTCAAGGAACATTTCATGTAAAAGTAAACATAAATTCAGGAAAGCATGTTCAGATATATCATCAATTCATAGTTGCAAATGCAACAACAACAACAAAACAACAACAGCACTGTAGTTTTCTGTCACGTGACACTGTTTGCAAAAGTAGCTTACTGTAAGAGCTGCACTATTTTCAAACAGCTGAACTACCGTCACACTACACTGACTAATGTAGGTAAGTTAGTAGCGTTGCTACTTTTAGTTACAGACCCTCCAACACTGTCCTGTGGATCTCCTACATCAGGATGTGTGGCAGACGAGCGCTTTCCTTCACACACGAGTAAATGCAGCCGATCACAGTACACCAAATGAATGTTCTTGGACGTTTCCTATGAACAGACGTTTGGCTCGTGATCAGAAAGTCACTTTACATTGGATCTGAGTGTGTCGGCGTGAAGTGCACGTCTCATCTATTTCTGTGCCCTATAATGCCCCAAACTGACCACAGAGTGGGAGTGTAAATGTGTATTTTATCTAGAAGCTCTGCGGAGAGAGACTGCTGATGACTTTTATTTAACTCGGCTGTGTTCACACACACACACACACACGCAGGTCGTGTCATATTCTGTCTGTTACACACCCCACCAAAAAACGTTGTCACGAATTTCCGTTTTTAGTGTGATTATTCACAAGTATAAGTAGAGTAAGACATGATTTTACCCTTTAAATGATCTGGATCGTGAAAAGTGGCCATTACATGTAGTCAAAAGTTTGGAAATAATTAAGATATTTTGATGTTTCCGAAAGAAGTCTCTTGCTCACCAGGGCTGCATTTAATCTATCAAAAATACAGTCAAGCTGTTAAATATTATTCCAATTTAAAATATGTATTTCTGTGATCAAATCTGTATTTTCAGCATCATTACTCCAGTCTTCAGTGTCACATGATCTTCAGAAATCATTCTAATATACTGATTTGCTGCTCAAGAAACATTTCTGATTATTAGCAATGTTGAAAATGTTGCTGCACAATATTTTTGTGGAAACCGTCACACATTTTATTTTTCAGGATTCACAGATGAATAGAAAGTTCAAAAGAGCAGCAGTTATTTAAAATATAAATCTTTTGTAACATTGTAAATGTCTTTACTCTCACTTTTGGTCATTTGAATGTGTCCTTGATGAATAACTGTTATATTTTTCACAATGTTACTGTATTTACTGTATTTTTATGCAGCCTTGGTGAGCAACAGTGGCTTCTTTCAAAAACAATACAAACTCTGATCATGTTAACCAGGAGCTATTCGGCTAAAAGTACAGTTTGTTTCTGTGCAATAAGGTTCACCAATCATTCACAGTAAGGCCAAGAGCATGTGTTTAAGAAAGAGGCAGAGTTTTCTCTCATGTTGACTGTCTGTTGTGATTTTCAGGGTCAGGATGAAGTTGATAGTTTTGCTGCTAAACTCTGGACCTACAGAGTTCTGCTGGAGCTCATCCACTGGAGTGATTCTGCCTCTCAAACCCTTCACTTATTCCACACCGAGAAACACGGCCAGCAGCAGCAGCAGCTCCTCTAGACGCCCAGCGCACGGATCCCGGCCTGTTTTCCTGAACTAAACGCCATATTCAGTGGGAATCAGTATTTTTAGTTGAGGACCACGTTTAGTACAGGAAACTAGCTCAGATCCTCCAACGCAGATCAAGATCGTAGATGTCCAGAACTCAATCTGAATCACGTGATCTTTAGTTTAGACAAAGACGGGTTCAGGACTGAAACAGATCCAGTATTAACAATCAGAACTTGGTGTTATTTGGTGCAAAGCTTGGTTATAAATAACTCATTAAGTATCTCTCAAGCATCGGAGCATAAATAGTGTGCTTTCCAAAAAATAGCCTTTAAAAATACATTCGATTGGAGGCTTGTTTTCAGAGAAGTTTACTTTTTTACTCCATTGACAATTGGTTTGTCTTGTTTTATAAACCTCTCAGTATTTTACTTTAGTTTGGATTAGATTAGATTGTTTGGGGTGAAATACATTTAAGATGTTCTCTGAAAACAAGGCTTGAAATCTTCAAGTAAATTCATCTTCTTTAAGCTGATTTCACTGGAAAACGAGACTATACAAGCTGAGTGCATGGATATGCTGAGATGAGATTCTATGCCTCTACGGTCTTGATATTGTGTGAAAAACAGCTCTATAATAATATGCTGTGCTCTTGAGGTCTAATACGGTAGCGCTTGACTGGACTGAACCATTAGGGCTCTTCTGTGAAATACATCACGGGCTTCACACACGGTTCAGCCTCCGTTACACTCGTGTTGGTTGATTTCACCATTGGTGTCAAAAGAAGCGTAGACTTTTACACACAGAAATCAGCAGAGGTCAGTACTGGGTCCTTCACGCTGTCATCATTTACTCTCAGTCCAAACCCAAGGGATGTTTTGAAGGATTTTCACACCGATCTGGGGCCAAACAGTGAAAGCAGACAGTGAACCAAATCAAAAATAGTTGCACCTTGACTCAATGAATCAAGTTAATGGTCACTGTATGCTTTTACTGTATGATAAAGAGCAGTGTGAACATTTCCGCTATGAAATATAAAATAAAATGAGCAGTTGTGACTTTTTATTTCACAGTTCTGAGTTTATATTTGACTTTTTGTCTTGCAATTCTGAGAACTGTGAGATATAACTCAGAATTGCAAGATGTAAACTAAATTGTGATATAGAAAAACTTTTTTTATTTTTATTCCAAGGCAAAAACTAAAATTTGAATCGTAAGATATAAACTAAGAATTAAGAGAAAACTAGTCTGAATTGTGAGAAGAAAGTCAGTTGCCAGAAATAAATCCAGAATTCTATGAAAAAAAGTCAGTGATGCACAGAATTATGAAAAAAGTCAATTGCGAGAGATATAAAAAGTCACAGTTACTTTTAAGCATTTTTTCTTTCTTTCCAAGGCATGCATATATAGAATGTAAGAGTGCAAGGTGTTAACTCTGAACTACGGAATTGCAAGATGTAAACTCAGACGAAGAGCCAGATTTCTGAATTTATATCTTTCAATTCTAAGTTTATTGTCAGGATTGCAAAAGCCTTAAGTTCAAATTGTGACATAAGATGTAATTTTAATTTACGTAACACAAACAGACTTCCATATGGATGCGAGTAAATGATGCCAGAATTTTCTGTTTTGACAGATTGAGGTAATATTATTCTGACTGAATGCAGATATGAAGATATTTCTAGTGTCATTTCACCCACAAACAAACTAACAAAGTTTACAGTTTTTCAGGTTAGATATGATAAAGATGATAACCGTTAATAGTTGCACATACGTGAAAGTGATGATAAAACGACACGATTCGCGTACTGAGATGCATTCACGTGTGAAAGCCCCAGAACATATAGTTAGTGAGCCACTAGTGATCAAACGCAGCTTTACAAACCTACTAACCTCCTTACTGTACTAACAGATGATGTAGCAAACCGCCTGTGACTTAGACTGTGAATTACTGTATGATTGAAGTCAGATTTCATTGTGAACTAAATCAAAATCCAAGGCATTACTGAACGGTGAAGATAGTGTTATTTTTAGACCGTAGTCTATAGACTTACAACCAAAAATCTGAAATATTAATATATTAATGTCTTTATTTATTCATTTTTACTGAGATGTCATGTAAATGTAACACTGTGATGCATTTCTTTGCTATTAATAAACCAGCGTCGCTCCTGACTACTAACTCTGCGGTTGTGAATGCTGTGAATCGTATCTGGAGGTTTATGCACTGTTCTGATCTGAATGCAGCCGCTGCACGTCTCTCTGTGTTGGGTTTATCTGTGAGAAACACACACTAACGATGCTTTGCAGCCAAATGTTCAGCTGATATTCCTCACATTCTCTATTTTGTTATATTATTGATCACAGTATCATGTATATGTCTATATTAATCAATAAATTATGGGATGAAACTTAAAGCGTGTTCTCTGTGTGTGTGTGTGTGTGTGTGTGTGTGTGTGTGTGTGTATGAATATTCTTAAATTTTACAATAATTTGCTAAAACTGCTGAACAGTGAATTCTTGTGGTTATTGATTTTGGGTGTCTTGTGAAATTATAAACACACACTCATTATATATATATATATATATACACACGTTTACATTTAGCCATTTAGCAGGTGCTTTGATCCAAAGCGACTTACAAATGAGGACAACAGAAGCAATCAAAACCAACAGAAGAGCAACGATACACAAGTGCTGTAACTAGTCTCAGTTAGCTTAACACAGAACACTAGCGAGGTCTTTATTTTATTTTTTTATTATATAATAAATAAAACGAAAACAGATAGAATGGAGTGTTAGAGGTCTTTTTCGCTTTTGTTAATTGTATAATAAATAAAAAGAAACTGTCCAAAATAAAAAATTATTACATAATAAATGAATGTGTACTGTGTATATTTATTATGAATATATAAATATATACACATGCATGTATATATTTAAGACATATGTTACATTTATATATTAAATATATATAAATTATATGAATATAATGTACATATTTTCAAAATATATGCTGTATGTGTGTATTTATATATTCATAATAAATATACACAGTACACATATAGTATGTAAACAAAAACTATTATTTCAGATGTGATTAATCATTTGACAGCACTACAATATATATATATATATATATATACACACACATACATACAATTAATAGCTAAGCTCTAGAAAATGTCACTGATTTTTAAGATTGCTTTTTTTTCGTTTTTTTTAGCAATTAATAAAGGATATTTATTTATTTATTTTTATTTGTAATATATTTTAATATATAATAAAACATTAAAAAAAAATCACACTTTAAATTTTGTCAATTTTATACAGTAGCACCTCAGAATATTACATTTTTTGCACAAGTACATCAGTACTACTCAATATACATAATAATATACCATTATATACTGTAAATACACAGAAACACAAACATAAACATCCTAATAGTGAGCAATAATAATGTTTACAAACAGGTATTATTTATTTATATTATATATATATATATTATATATATATATATATATATATATATATATAGCGCACAGTCACGGCAAACCCGAAAACATCACGGCATTGACCATAAAAAAATAAAAAAAATAATATATATATATATATATATATATATATATATATATATATATATATATTTTTTTTTTTTTTTTTTCCATTGACCATTAAAAAAAAAAAAAAAAAAAAAAATATATATATATATATATTTATTATTTTTTTTATGGTCAATGTTAGGAGTATTGTGAGTAAGAGCCCAGATCTTGAGATCTAAAGAGCTTAGTAACCCTTTGACATTTTAAGATTGCATTTATTTTCAAGGCTCGGATTTTCTCTCTAATGCCGTGATGTTTTCGGGTTTGCCGTGACTGTGCGCTGCGGTCATTATTATTAATATATAATAATAATAATGTAAGGATGTAACTGTGTTATATTGAGTGAGCGGTGCTGGAGCCCATCTCAGGGCCTGGCCAGTCAGAGCTGCTGCGCATGCGCACCGGAGCAGCGCTAATGGCGGAGAGCGTGCGGTCGCCGTTCGATTACCGGGAGCCCCCGACCCTCGACAGCGACGGGGATGGCAGCAAGCCGCCGCCGCCACGCGGGTCAGTCGCTGTCACCGGAGAACCGGATCGTGCCGTTTGTTTCGCGGGGAACGCTCGGATTAGCGCGCGTGCTAGCAGTTAGCCGGTTCGGTTCTGTTGTGCTCGCGCACACGCCGAGACGAGAGGAAACGCCGCGGCCGTTACACCGAGCCCCGAGCTCGCGCGTGTCTGCACTGCGTTATTTTGCCGTTCCGCTTTACCGGGGCGCGTTAATGTCAGGAGCGGCGGAGACTCGAACGATTAGCAAAACAGTGCGCGTGCACGGACACGGACACTGCTGCGGAGCGCGCTCGCGCGTGCAAGCGACCGTTACAGTAGTTTACCATGGCAACCGGATCCGCGCGATATTTTTACTCGAGCGATGGCGGTTATTCCCCGATACTCGCTCCGCGGGACCGGGTTTACTTGCTTTATTTCTGTATTTTATACAATACCTAAATAGCCAAACAGGTAAAACATAAAATGCATTTCAAATATAATAGTAATAATTTCAGTTAGTGTTATTGTTGTCGTTATATGCAATTCCTAAATTACAAAACAGCTGAAAACGTAATACACATTTTTAATATGCTACTAATACAGTTGTGATATTGTTATCATATTATTCTCAGCTAACCAATATGTTCTATTTCTGTTTTTTTTTTACTATTATTATTTTTATTATAGCTAAGTTAGGTTAAGTCGAGTCTGCATTATC
>CM056136.1:44975232-45200232 GCA_029620275.1 Acrossocheilus wenchowensis
TTATCTGAAAACAGAAAAATAAATTGTCAAATATGCTACAATAAATCAAACAAGAAAAGTATGAAAAATATCACAAATTAGATGGTGTCCTTAAATTCTACCATATTTCTCCAACCATCATCCATCTTCTCAAATTTATAATAAGAAATGCTGTTATCAACAAAACTAAAATAAAATTATATTTTTTTCTTAAATATTGTTAAATACCCAGGGCTGTGACAGTCGCCATGACAACCGCGTCGCCGCGTCTGGTTGATTATCCACCGACGTCACACACTCTATAACAAGCATAAAATACAACGTTTTGTATACAAGTGCAATAATAGTAACAGTTGAAATAGAATTCGGTATTTATAGCATATACCATTTAGCTGTAAATTCAAAAAATTCACAAATTACCTCAAACGCCATGCATAGAGAGGCGTTGCGCGGCACGACAAAATACAATAGAACACAATACGTTATAATCAGTGATGCTGTCTACACTGGGTGCGGTGCGGCACGACAAATTCCCGACAGTAAACTGATGATGCCTCGTTTAATTTCTGACGTGCTGACACAAAGCTCAAATGATTTTTAACGGTCGCTTTGTCTTATCCAGTGTCGACAGACTTTAGCTGTAGCGGTGCGCCGCATTAAGTGTTAAATGGGCACTTCATATCTCAAGCCGTTTCTGGTTGCTATTTGCAACAGGAGACCAGCGAAGACCCGCTTGCTTGGTGATGACCTGGCTACGGTTACTTAAAATGCATTTGCGTGTGCGGCTGAAAACTTCGTAACACCAATGAGGTCCTCCTTTAAACCGGACAATATCAACATGTTTGTTTTTTTCTTATTTAACTGTATTATTTCTTTGATAGCTTAGTGTTTTGCAGGCTGTGTGTTGCTGTGTTCACTGACGGAAGTGCTTAAATAAACACGTACGTTTGTTAATAAATGTTTGAGCCGCGCCCGCATTTATTTTTATTTCAAAATTGTATATATATATATATATATATATAACACAGCGTCATGTCCATTACCACCGCGGTGGAAAAAATCTGCCACCGTCACAGCCCGCGAAATACAGTGAGATTTTTACAGTGAAATATTAAGCATAGTAATATATTTGCTTTGTATTGTTATTTAGTAATATTCATTATCATAAAAGCAGGGTTATTATAGTTAACTACAACTTAAATAACTACAACTAAAGAAACAAAAGCTTAATAAAAACTAATAAAAAATACACAACAAAATTCATAAAACTTTAACTAAAATTGAAAATAGAAAAATAAAATCTAATTCAAAATATTCATTCCAATTCACAAACTAAAATACTATGCCATGAGACTAAAAAATCTGCTGTGATGTTTGTCAAGCAACGGTAAATCCCCTTCACACTGGATGAACAGGCCCTGAATGCGTCGAGTCGTGCACGTTTAAGGTGAGAGTGTCCGGCTCACAGCTGGTTTGTTTCGCTGCAGGAGGAGGAGCCGGGTTCGCTCCCTCTGTCTCTCACCGTTTCTGACTACCTCACTCCATCATGGTCTCTGTCTCCCTCCTCCTCTCCGCTGTCTCACTCCGAGGCCAGCGACTCCGACCGAGAGGAGGAAGAAGAGGAGGAAGACGACGACGATGATGACGACGACGACGAAGAAGACCTGGAGGACCTGCGGGGCCGCATGATGAGACGCCGCAAGAAACGCAAAACCTCGGCGACCGTCAAGAAAAAAGCCCAGCCCCGCCCCCTGTCCTTTGCATGCCCCGCCCCCTCCTCACCGCCTCCCTTCCAGCAGCCTCTAGCCCCGCCCACCACCAACATAAACAATAACATAAACATAAACATTGGCGCGAGCGGCACGCTCTCCCGCAGACAGCACTGTCCGTACTGCGGCCGTCACTTCCGCTCCCTCGCTAGGCACCTGGAGAAACACCACGAGCAGCAGCCCGAGGTCCGAGCCGCCATGGAGCTATCGCACCTCCCCGCTCAAGACGCCACCTCGCACCCCTTCTCCTCTCCCGCTCCGCCCACGGCCGCTCTGGGAACAACCTCCCTGTTCTCCCGTGAGCGAGACGCTTTGTCTTCGCCTCCCAAATCAGGAGGCGTCTCTTTCTCGCTCTCGCTGTCTCCTCCCCCCGCCTCCAGCTCCTCAAAGAAGAGCTCTGCGACGATGGTGACGCCTAGGAAGGGCACTAAGAAGAGCCCTGGCGTCTCGCCCAACCCTCCCGCCCGGAGGGGACGGCCGCCGAAGAAGGAGAAAGAGCTGCAGCTGAAGAAGCAGGAGGAGGCAGAGCGAGCGAAAGAGGAGGCGCCTCCCACGCCGGGGAAACAGGAGGAGGAGAACGAAGAGCAGTTCGACACGAGGGAGGACGGAAGCGCAGAGGAGAAGAACGGAGAGATGGCCAGGTGAGTTTGTATAAAACCGAAAGCAGTAAACGCATCTCTGCAAACACTGTGAGTTCAAAGCATCCTAGGTGTATGTGACTTTCTTCTTTCAGACGAATCCAATCGGAGTTATATAAAAATATAATATATATATATATATATATATGTCATCCGGCTTACTTGTATGACAGTCAGCGGAAGTGAGAAAAATGTTTATAGCATTTTAAATATGGATATTTTTCTTTCAAAAACGCATGGATCGCTACAGGAGGCCTGTATTCACCCCACAGAGGCACATTTTATGATGGATGCGTGTGCTTTATTTGACTGTTGATCAGAAATACCCACCTACTGCCGTTCTAACGCTTGGAAGAGCCAGGATAATTTTTAATATAACTCCGATTGGATTCGTCTGAAAGAAGAAAGTCATATATACCCTTTTTCTGGTAGTAAACACTGTGACGTTTTCTGTGGGTGGAGCTTAGGTGGAGGCAAAAAGTGTGAGCTGCAAATGCGAGGATTTTTGACGATCGTTTCTGTCCAGTCCGCTCCTTTTTATCGCATTTAACCACAGCTGTCATTAAAATTTCAAATTGTAGCCTGTACTACATCGATTCTGGCCCCCAACATCACAACAAGATGATATTTTAAGCTCCTTATGAAGCCGAATCTGCGCTGGTTTGAATGGGCCGCCTCCAGCTCTCCCTTTGTTTTGCCTCCAGCTAGCGCTGTGACGTAATCGTGACGTAATCATGACGTAGGCCCTAAAAGGGTCTGTACACCTAGGATGCTTTGAGGGTGAGGAAATCATGGGCTAATTTTCATTTTTGGGTGAACTAAGCCTTTAAGTAATGCTTGTTTTCCTGTGTGCTAATGCTGTGTGCTCCTGCAGCTCTGGGCGCTCTCACATGCCTCCTCTGCTGTCGTCGCTCTCCGCGCTGGTGCTGTTCCTCCGCCGGCAGCAGCACTCCTCGTTCCTGTCGCTGTCGCGCGCTCCTCCGTCCGCCGAGGCCTGGCGCCTGCTCTGCCACTCCAGCCTGGCTCTGCTGATCCTCTACAACCGGCACCGCGAGTGCGAGGTGGCCAAGCTGACGGTGCAGGACTACCGCAGCCGCTCCTCCTGCGCCTCCTCCTGCGACGCCGCTCTGTCGCCCTTCGAGCGCTCCGTCCTCGGCCAGCTCCCGCGCGTTAGCGTCTTGGGCAAACGCGGCCGCCTCCAGCCGCTCATTCTGCCTCCGCACTCCGAGGCGTGTCTGGATCTGCTGCTGAAGACGTCTGCGGACGTGGGCGTGGACCCCCAGAGCCCCTATGTGTTTTCCCGGCCGTATCACTCGCGGCCACGCCGCTGCGCGGGACCGACCTGCTGCGGAGCCTGGCGCGCACTAGCGGTGCTAAGAACCCCGCTTCGCTAACCGCCCCCCGCGCGCGTCGGCAGGTGGCCATCCTCACTCAGCTGCTGCTGCTGGAGGAGGGTGAGCGCGCCGTCAAGCGCCTGGAGGACTTCCTGCAGAAGGAGTATCACGTGACGCAGAGCTGCGCTCGGATTGGCCAGGACCCAGCACTGATGGACCGCGTGGGGAGAGTGGTGCTCTACGGAGAGAGAGAGGGAGTGCTGTTCAGAGGAATGAGTCTGCAGCACATCTGCCTCGAGCTGGACGGTACCGCAGAACACACGCACGTCACCAGAAACACTGGCGAGAATATCTGTTAAACTGTAATTTATTTCTGTGATGCGCAGCTGTATTTTCAGCATCATTACTGCAGTCTTCAGTGTCACATGATCTTCAGAAATCATAATAATATACTGATTTACTGCTCCACAAACATTTCTGATTATTATCAATGTTGAAAACAGTTGTGCTGCAGAATATTTTTGTGGAAGCCATGATATATTTTATTTTTCAGAATTCACAGATGAATAGAAAGTTCAAAAGAACAGCATTTATTTGAAATAGAAATCTACTGTAACATTATAAATGACTTTACTGTCACTTTAGATCAGTTTAATGCAGCTTTGATGAATAGAAGCATTCTCACTGATCATAAACATTTAAATGGTAGGCTTTCACAAAAATGTTTTCTTGAGCAGCAAATCAGCATACTAGAATGATTTCCAGGGTTTCTGCGGGGTCTTAAATTGAACAATAATGTCTTAATTATGATTTCAAGAGGTCTTAAATTCGGGGACGGAAAGACCCGAATTGTGATATGGCTGAATGTGACGATTAAACTTCAAAAGGCTATGATTTTATTAAATAAACATGAGCGCTGCAGGTTCAGAGTCTGGTGCTGCTGCTTTGTGTTCAGCCGTTACCGGAAAACCGTTATATTTGCGCCAGACGTGACACCTCCTGGCAGAGAATGTTAACAGGTTAAATAGGTTAACGATTCTATTAAAATGCATTTAGAATGATCACATAATTTAAGATATGGGGGCAGAAAATGTATAGCCTATATTTATATAATTTCATATAGTTAATATCACACAAAGAGTGCTTTTTTTTTTTTTTTTCAAAGTCAGCATGATTACAAATGTGATACTGATTTTATGCAACAGTTCAACAAACAAGAAGTTAATATTAAGAGACTTACATTTTAGGCACCATATTCCCTGTTTTTGTTCTGTTTCTCCAACAAAAATCATTCCAAACACAGCCACAGCACAGTTTCACATCTCTCAGCAACATGACGGTGTTTAGTTCCTGAATGAATCAACCGTTTAAATGATTTGGTTCAGTCGTAATGACTCACTTATTAACAGTGACTTGCTGCCACCTGCTGGCGGTTTTAATTTCACATTTACAGTATCTTCATTTTTGAAAATAATTTCAAACATCAGTTTTCAACGTTTTATGTTTCAAATATCAAAACATTATTTATGTATTTGTAACTGCAGGTTAGGGTTCTGTGTCCCTCTGAGCTGCGTTAAACAGTGTGTGAATACATCTAAATGCCATTCAGACACATCACAAAGATACATTTTATTGATACTGATTTAATTTGCTTGGTAACAGCCCAAATGCAAGAACTTGACTCAAAAGATGATGCACACTTTTAGAAAAAATGGCTTAAAGGTAAAAAAAAAAAAATCCATAAAACTTATTGGAAAAGATTAATTTCTATCACTGCTGTGAACTAACACACAGAATATGAAGAATATCAAAACAAATTCAGGAGTCAGCTGTCTGTGGTAATCTTTAAGATACCAGCACAATAACACACTTAGCAAAATATCGTCTAATTATCATTATCCATAACATCCCAGAAAATATCAAGATATCATTTTTTTTTGTCAATATCGCACACCCCTAATTCATGTTATTTCATTTATATAATAATTTTTATTGATTGATAATTGTTTAATTCAATATAATAATTAATACGTTTGACTTATCCATTTTCTTAAAAATGGTTTAAAGGCTGAAATGTAGTTTATCATTTTATAAAAGTTTTTGTGATAACTTGTATCTGAATTGTAAATGATGCTTTTTACAGTCCTTTTTACAGTTTAATATGGTCCTATAGACACTGCCCTTCTCCGCTCATATGGTATTCATTTTATTTGTGCAGGTCTTAAAGGTTTTAAAAGGTCTTAAATTTGAGCTTAAAAATCCTGCAGAAACCCTGGATTTCTGAAGATCATGTGACACTGAAGACTGCAGTAATGATGCTGAAAATACAGCTGCGCATCACAGAAATACATTACAGTTTAACACATAATCACACAGAAAACAGCTGTTTTACATTCTAAAATATTTAACTGTATTTACTGTATTTTTGATCAAATAAATGCAGACTTGGTGAGCAGAAGAGACATTTAAAAATCACAATCCAAACTTTTGATCAGTAATGTAGTTATGCATGTGGTTTTGACGTCACCAATATTACGGAAGCGTAAAGGAAACAATAAATTAATTGCATGCAGATTATGTTCTTAATTAACAAAAACAGCTGCATTACATTATATTAAATTTGTTTTATTACATTATATTAAATATTTCTTTCTTTGTGTCAGTGATGTCGGGGAACTCTGCCGACTCGTTCTCGGAGGACTCTGATGGAGAGGCCAGTAAGAGTAAAGACCGAGCCGATGCTGCGAAGAAGGAAGGCCCGAGTAATCGAGCGCCGCGGCCGAAGAAGAGCGGCAGCCTTCATCAGTCCACGAGTGGGTCAGCGGCACTCAAGAGACGCAGCGCTCAGGTCAAATCAGGTCAGCTCTGAACCGGCACGTCAGTCAATCTCACATGAGTTTGTGTTCTGAAGGGAGCGTGATTAAAAACTAATACAGTTTTGTCCTCACAGCAAGAAGAGAATGTGAAAACCTCTCTAAATTTAGTCAGATGTTTTGCAGTTTGTAGCCATTTCTGAATCTGGTGTTAGAAAAAAATAAACTTGATTTAAGGCATATTTTCTAAATCTATCTTGAATTCCAGTAAAAATATTTTTAAAAAATATAAAAAATAAATGCCAGTTTTGCCATGTTACCAGTGTTATTGTAGTATTTTTAATATAGGCTTGTAATATCTATCCACCTTATTCTCCAACGCGGAAGTAAGCCGTTTTCTGTGAATGTGTGAATCTTCGCCGCTGTAGGGAAATAGCGAGAAGAATAACAACGTGCAGTAAACAACTGTGTTCATAATTACAAAATTACATTAAAATAATATGGAAAGACACACCAGTTTGCAATATTTCAAGCAGTAAAACGAGCCGTTTGGGACAGCTAAACATCCAGAAGACTCGCACATAAAATTTACAAATATAAATATTGTAAATATTTGTAAATTTAAAAGAAATTGTAAACATATATTCAGTTTTAATTTTTATTTATTTTTTTAAGAAAATTGAGAAACTACGACTAAGCTAAAGTGTTACCATTTTTTTTAAATTAGTTTTTGAATAAATTTTTGTATCTTCTGTTTTCATTTTAATTTCCATTAACATTCTTTGTGTTTTTGTAGTTTTTATTCATTTTAATTTCTGTTTTAGTTATTGTAGTACATCAAATTAAATTATAGTCTATTGTTTTGAATTTGTTTTATTTTGTATTTTCTGTTTTAATTTCAGTTAATGTTTTAGTGTTGTGTTTTTTTTTTTGTGTGTGTGTGTATAGTTTTTATTAATGTATATTTCAGTTTTTGTTGTTTTAATACATCAAGTTAAACTAACAGAAAATAAGAAATGGTGCTTTGGCAACTAGCTGAAATAAATTAGTTTTATTTTCTTCCGGTAATGTTTATTTTATTTTGGTTAACAAAACATGGGTTTAATGGTTTTGGTTTTATATTATACTTGTGTATATAATTCCAAAATATAATATTCATATTTATAATAATCCTGCATGTCAGTAGGATGTTTGAGATTTTTATGGTTATTGTGAGTAATTGTTGTGCCGTGTATGTTAGTTGTTTTTTCATGGTCGGTGTCGACATGCGTGTTGATGGTGTTGTGTGTGTGTGTGTGTGTGTGTGTGTGTGTGTCTCAGGGAAGCGCGGCGTGCTGAAGCGGCCGTGGTCAGAGGCGGAGCGTGTGGCGGTGGAGACGCACCTGAAGAGGAACATCATGGAGCTGCGTGTTCCTGCGAAAGCAGACTGTGAGCGATGCCTGCAGCTCTGCCCTCTGCTCGTCAGCAACCAGCGCGACTGGAGAGCCATCAAGTTCTACTGCCACAACCGCATCCAGCTGCTGAAGAAACAGGGACGCAGAGACGGGAACACGGCCCCCGCTGTCTGCTGACCACAGTAACACACTCACAGACACACACACAGAGAGGGGGACACACACACATACATACACACACACACACACACAGAGGGGGACACACACACACACACACAGAGGGGGACACACACATACATGCATACACACGCGCGCACACACACACACACACACACACACACACACACACACACACAGAGGGGGACACACACACATATATGCATACATACGCACACACACACACTCACACACACACACACAGAGGGGGACACACACACATACATACATGCATACATGCATACATACACATACATACATACATACACACACACACACACACACACACACACACACACACACACACACACACACACACAGAGTCATACACACATACATACAGGCACACACACACACACACACTCACTCACAGAGTCACACATACATACAGGCACACACACACACACACTCGCACTGAGAGAGAGACACACACACACACACACACACACACACATACATACATATACACACACACACTCACACACAGATGACAGAACAGTGTTGTATTTTGTTTAATAACTGTTCTTGTAAGCTAGCACACAGTGCAATTGCACACACACTTCCCACATTCCCCCGTGTGTGTGTTTCTCGGACCATTTCTCTGTCAAACTAAGGACCCGTTCCACACGCCGGGGTTCAGACTCAGAAACGCAGCGGCGCTGAACTGACTCTCTCTATACGGACTGTTTTACGCGACTGACGTCAGTGGTTCGGGGGAGTTTGGCTCCGGTGGATCCGGACTGGTTTTTCTGGAGCTGTAAACAGTGTTGGATTATTTAGGACCAGCGTTTCTTTCTGGAAGCTCGAGGTCAGTCTTACCTCAACAGACATCGGTCTGCATCTGGAGATCCGCTCTGCTATCGGTCAATCTCACATCAACACGTCCAGGTCATAATTCACACGCAGATCAACAGAACAAACAGGAAATCATGTTTTGCATGAAGATGACGATGTGTGGTCTTATTATCCTCTTTGCGTTGTTTTCTGTTTTAGTTGTTATCTTTTGCATTAGCAGTAATATCAGCAGGGCTTTTCTGTAGAAGCTTGTTTCCGCCACATGATCAAAAAATTAAATGGGTAATTGACTTTCTATCTCACAATTACACCTGTTTTGTTTGTTTGTTTTTTCGGGCAAAAAAAAAAATCAGAATTGTGAGATTAAAAGTTGCAATTACTTTTTTTGTTTTTATTTTCCCTCAAAATGTTGCAATTATATTTATCTTTTCTTTTTTGTTTTTTTAATTCTTAACTTTCTTAGCTTATTTTGATTTCTGTTATAATTTTCTCTATCAACAGTGCTTCTCTTCAGATTCTCAATACTTTGATACTTTATGTACAGACTTTATTACAGGAAAAACTTTTTTTTTTTGCATTGCATTAAAAATATTTGTAGCTAAGAAGTTCTTAAATGTCTAAAAAAATAGCATCAAAAGACAAAATCCGAGGGGTCTGTGATTTTCGGCTTGATTGTCTTCATGCAAAGGTGTCTGTTTTTATCTCTGGGTCAGCTATGATCTGGACCTGTTTGTGAGATTGATCCGTCTGTATTTTGAAGTGTTGTTTGCCTTAACTTTTGTTGTGCTCCTGGTTTTCTCTTGATCTCGTCCGGCTGCGGCTGATGGTAAACCCGGTCTCATTCACTCGTTTCTATGCATCGTTGGTGTTTTGGGGATCAGTCGCGTTTCATTCCGTGGTTTATTTTGCTCATCTGTGCCAATCCGAGTGGTTTTTGGTGAAGTCTCTGGCGTCAGACTCTCTCCTGTACAGTCGTCTGATCTCGGATCTGTGTACAGTGACGTATCGTAACATGATATTAGCCAGTAGAGTGTTTCACTGCGTGATGATGTACATTCTGTAAATATGACTTATATGAAAGTACTATGTTTTAAAGTTGTTTTCTTAATGCTGTTGTAAAGGTATATCAGATTTAGAGAGATGATATCTTGACAAATACAGAGCTTAACGTCACACTGCAAAGAAAAACCTTTGAATTTCAGACTGTCATGTCTTTTTATTAAATTACAAACACATGAAACATCAGTCGTGTGTCTGGATGTTATTTATTTAGATTTTTTTTTTTTACTCCATCAGAATGGTATGAAATGGTGAAGGTTTTGGCACGTGCTGTGAACACATACATGCAGTCGTACGCACATGGGTCAAAGACGAGACGTCACCATTTTGGTGTCTGCATCAAGTGTCCGCATTCAGTGAAATGCCAAATGACAGGATCAATGTATAAATAACATTTATATTGCAGAGGAATGTTTAGCATTGACAAATGTGACCCTGGACCACAAAACCAGTCTTAAGTGTCAATTTTTGTAAATTGAGATTTCTACATCATCTGAAAGCTGAATAAATAATCTCTCCATTGATGTATGGTTTGTTGGACAATATTTGTCTGAGATACAACTATTTGAAAATCTGGAATCTGAGGGAGCAAAAAAATCTAAATATTGAGAAAATCATCTTTAAAGTTGTTCAAATGAAGTTCTTAGCAATGCACATTACTAATCAAAAATGAAGTTTTGATATATTTACGGTAGGAAATTTACAAAATATCTTCATGGAACATGATCTTTACTTAAAATCCTAATGATTTTTATAGTTGGCTATTGCTACAAATATATTCCAGCGACTTAAGACTGCTTTTGTGCTGCAGGGACACAAATGCGTGTTAAACTTAATAAGTATTAAGGAGCACCGGAGGGTTAAAGAATAGAGTTCACACCACAACGATAACGACAGAGGAACGATATCTTTACAGTCATCTTCAGGATGATTTCTTATTTTCCAGCTGATGAACGATAAAACACAAGCGTTTGAAGCTGCAGACGACACAACTTTACCGTGCTTAGTTATAATACACAGAATATCATCTGCTGCTGTGGATGCTAATATAGTTATTCTTATCATTATCATTATGTTCAGTTCAGTCTCGTTACTGCTTTCTACGTTCCCTTTAAAACAGTTTCTGTCAGATGTGATTCAGTTATTAGTGTTTTTACTGCGGCTGTGACTTTACATTTAAAATGTAGTATTATTTGTATTGTTTTATCAGAATCAAATGCATTTCCATTCATATTGTATTTATTTTTGTTTATTAATCATGTAATTGTTTGCGTGACGTATCGTAGATGGAGTCCATGTCAGCGTACGGTCATTTACACACGGACTCTTGCGAACAGGTTCTTATGAAGTAATAGAAAATACAATGCAGATCAATATTTTGGCAGATTCCCAAACACGAGAGATTTATGTTCTCATAGTTTCCTCTGATGGACACTAGACGGAGCCACAGAATGAGTTTACTGTCCCAGTCATGGACGGTGTGTTCAGTCTGCAAACTCAGTGTGTCAGTTTGCTTCATGAAGTACTTGTATTTTAACATGATTTAACAGGCTGTATCCCACAATGCAACATTTCATTTGCAGCGATGAATGAAGCGGATGAACACTTGTTACTCGATCAGACCCAAAAGTGGACTAAAATGCAAAATAACGGTTTATTTCTGAGCTGCATCACCAGCTGAATTAAACAATATGATGAGTTCACGCAGCAGCTGAACACTTCACAATCTTCCACTGAAAGCACTTTTCATGTTGTGTGGACATCATAAAGGACCGTTTGAGTTCTGTTTGATTTCCTTTTGAACCCGATGGTCATCAGTCGTGTCTAATGTTGAGGTCAACACGCCTGTTTCAGCTTCAGATCAAATCATGATCATCAGATCTACACCACGTGCTACTCAACTCTTAAAAAACTAAAGTTTGCAGTAAATCACATACATTTACTGTATATCTAACATTTTTATGAAGTTGCTTTGCTCTGACGTTGTTCTTTATGACTCTGAATGCTTGGAGAGAGATGATAATAGTGGAGTCAAGCAGTCTTGCAGCGATGAAACCGTCTCATTGAATGAGTCTCAGGTCAGCGTAGAGCACTGCTTCTCAACCCTTATTTTTTTCAGTGGGCCGCAAAAGTCTCACGGGCTGCATATCATTTACATATGACGTCACCAATGCAAACTAACCAGATATCAAGGCATCTAAATGATTACAATTAGATTTATTACTATTATTAGAGTATAATTCACCTGATGTTGTCGGGAGCAGACCAATTTGGTGAAATTCGGCTCAAAAGGAGTAACAGCGCTTGAATTCGACGAGTAACCGTGTCGTTGCTGAGCTGTGAACTCTTTATCCTGCGAATGATCTCGCTCTTGTTGCTCAGATCACCAAACAGACATTGTGATTCCAGAAAGCAGTTCTTCACGAGCTGCCCATCACTGAATGGTTTGGTAAAGAGTCAGGACATTTTGAACGGTGCTAATGTCACGGCCTGAGACACTTTTAAGCTAGCTTGCATTGTATTCTGTTCAGCAATGGCACTTTTTTCCAGACTAGCTATCCTGAGAGCTCTTTCCTGAGATCCAGGTGGATATTTCTGGTCAAAAGTCGCATGGGTGGTATCGAAAGGTCTTTGCATACGCCCAGTATTTCACTGCAGAGCAAGCAGAAAGGCTGATTCTTCCACTCTTCAAGCGCTCTGACGCTGCGACTCTTGTTTGCATGCGTTCCTTCGTTAGTGTGTTCCTCACATCTTTTCTCTCCTCTAATAACATCTGTCCATTTTGATCGTTAATTGATGATTAATTAATCGATTAATTGATTGTTTCTAAATGATTATTTAGGGCGTAGAATGGTTAGTGTGACGGCCGGGGTTGAGTTCAGACTGAGGGACATAAATTTAAAGTCTGTTTTTTATTTTATGTATTTATAATTTGTTTTTTTGCTTGTTTTTTTTAGAATAATATTTTTTACAAGAAAGCAACACAAATAGTACAAGTACAAAAGTGCCTCTGGGACATGACAATATGCTTTGTTTAAGATAGATATAAGACATTATTTTATGCTAAAAATATTAAAATGCAATAATTATTGTTATTCATTATAATGGGCATCCCAAAGTTTTGTGAAAAGCCTCTAACAATTCATTTTGGTGAAGCACCACTTTATAAACATATCACCGAATCCCAGGAATGATCCGTTTGCAGCTCCACGTATGTTATTACATTTATTTTAGTGGTTCACAGTGAAAATGCAGAAAGAGTAGCAGATGAAGTCTGTATGTGTTTCAGTTTGTTTCACGCTCTTTGTATGGGTGTTTATTTAATGCTGGATTTAGGTGTTTGTATTTAATAATAGCCTATTTGTTGTATTTGAGTTAAATTAGCTACACAGTCATTACTGGGTTTGTTTGCATCATGTTAATATGCCAAGAATAAATAAATAAATCAAACTAATGACGTTCATCATTTAGTCATCTAAAAAAAAGGATGCATTTAAAGTCAAATTCTGGTACAGTTAACAATTCTTATCGGATATATTCTTAACGCAAGTCATTTTCCTTTGAGCCGCAGGTATACTAGAACGTGACTGATTGGTCCACTGCTCAACATTAAGCACTTAATGAATCTGCAGTCGTTAGGTTGCTGAATGGAAATCTGAGACTTGTGGAACTGCAATGTGAACGCTTCGTTTGAGCTCAGGATTAATACTGCGGCACGAAACGTTCAGGTGTGATCCTATATTGAAAGCCTCTCTGTTCACAATTAAGTTGCGTTCGACTGAAAATAAATCATAAACTGCATTGTATTTGGACCAGTATTTTCGGCCTTCATCGTGAAGCTGCTGAGTGGAAATGTAGGCTGACTTGTTTTAGTCCTGTCCCTACATCATCTGCTTCACTGCCTGCTTTGTCTATTCAGTCAAAATCAGGGTACAGGGCATAATGCAAATAAGTTTTGTAACATCAGAGTGTCTCTGATACTCAAATTGTGTGGCAAATGAATCCTAAAAGAGATTATACTGAATTTTAATTCGGTTTAAAGGTGTGGAGTAACTGTGATTTACTGCTTTATCTGCTGCATACAGTGGTACTGATTATAGTTATGAGTTGTCATGTGATTGTGTCGGGTATTAAACTACACCGTGTCACCGGTGTGTGTTTGGTGGCTGATGGGCTATTGTTCTTGCAGACGCTGTGAAAGCTCACCTGTTGACATCAGATAGAAGTGTGACTCGAGTGTCTTGGAAATGGAAATCTCTGCTGACTCTCTTTGAATGCTATTTTCAATGTATGTAAAATATATGGAAAAATGCCACACAAGCTGTCTTGTCTCTGAAAGAGCAGTTGGAGTATTTGTGTGGCATCATGAGGATTGATTTGATCTTTGTGCTGATATCAGGTGAGTTTCAGTGCTCTTGAAAATGATCATTTTCCCCAAATTTTAAAACTGCAGCTTACATACGTATAAATATGATGTTCCAGAAATTAATTAATGGGTTATGCCATCGTTTCCTGTGATGCAAGTTAATTGTCACATGACATGCAAAAAACAAGTAAATTCTTAAAAATACATAAATACTAAATTCGTCACGTGCAAAACCTCAGGCTTTTATTTTGTCTGAATACTGTTGTAATTCTGTAAGATTTCCACAGAAATGTTGGAAATTAAATGTGCAAATAAAGGGAAAACCTACACAGAGCGTTTTAGATGTGATTGCACCCAGGTGAAAAAAAAAGTGCACTTCCATAATATACATAAAGTGCTCTATTTTTGCGCACTAATGTTGTACTTACTATACTAAAAATGATTCTTTAGTATAAGATAAATGTAAGATCATCTAAGTGTACTCAACTGTGCTGTTTTGGGACACCATGAATATGAACTAAAATGCGCGTTTAACACGCTATCTCTGTATTTAAAATGTATTTAGTCACATCTCATCTTTCATACACGAGTACACTCAAGTGTACTACAAGCGGCGACTAAATACATTTTTTTTTAAATACAGAGATAGTATGTTAAAAGTGCATTTTATTTCATATTCATGGTGTCCCAAAATAGCACAGTTGAGTACACTTAAAAGTACTTGAGATAAACGTAAGATCATCTAAGTACAACATTAGTGCACACAAACAGAGCACTTTAAGTACATTATGGAAGTGTACTTTTTTTCACCTGGGATGGTTGATCTAAAGAAAATTCAGTCACACTTTATATTAGGTGGCCTTAATTACTATGTACTTACATCAAAAAATAAGTACAATGTACTTATTGTGTTCATACTGTATTACAAAACACTATTGCTGCTATTGAGGTGGGATACAGGTAAGGTTAGGGGCAGGTTTGGTGGTCTGGGTAGGTTTAAGGGTGGGTTAAGGTGTAAGGGATGGGTCAACAGTGTAATTATAAATGTAATTACAGAAATTAATTACAGATTTAATTACATAAAGGTATTATTAACAATATAAGTACAATGTAAGAACATGTATGTACACAATAAGTGCATTGTACCAGATGATTAATTTAAATGTAAGTACATAGTAGTTAAGGCCACCTAATATAAAGTGGGACCGAAAATTCTAGTGGAATTTTGCTAACTTTAACTTTGCAATGCATTCTGAATTTGATATTTCAGCATTATAAATAACATGCCATAAACGGATTATTATCTCTCTGCGCAGCTCTGAGCTCCAGGGTGAACTCTTATGTGTTTAACTTGGTGTCTGAGAGAATGAGCTGGACCGAAGCTCAGACGTACTGCAGACAGCATCACACCGATCTCGCCACCTTTAATAACCAGGCGGACATCAAAGAGCTGCTGCAATCTCTACCCAGTGGTTCTAGCAGTTCGATGTGGATTGGACTCTATCGGACGGATGAGTATTCTCCCTGGGTCTGGTCCGATGGGAGCAAATCCCTCTTCACACCGTGGGATTTTTCACAACCAAACAATTCTGGTGGCGACCAGGACTGTGTGTGTATGTCTAATGGATACTGGAACGATTGGTGGTGTACAGCTAAATTACCATTCATTTGCTACACTGGTGAGTTGTGAGCAGCAGCTACAGTACAGTAAATGCCTAACCATTTCACTTCATTTCACTGTAAAAAAAGAAATGCCGTAAAATTTACGGTAAAAAACCGCCAGCTGTGGTTGCCAGAATTCTACCGTAAAATATACAGTAGCAACGTTTTAGGTTTTACGGTTTTAACTTAAATTTACAGTTAAATACCGTATTTCATTAACTGATGTAATGTTACTATACCGACCTACTGAAGTACTGAAATCTGTTTTGTACCTTTGAAACACACTGATAACCACCAAAAGCAGGTGGTGATGAGAGTCACATGATGAACCAAAGCCCATCACAAGCAGCTTTTAAATAATAACATATACAGAAGGCGCACAGTGTCATTCACACAAACACTAATCACCATCACGGTGAGACTCATTAAACTAAAATATGCAATAAACATTAATTTAACAACATTAGATGTAACATACAACCCTAATAAACATAACTGATAAGAAAAAACTAAGAAGAAACCTAGTTATTTCAAAGAAAAAACATCAAATTCAAACAGAATTTGAAATGCAACGCAGGGAATTCTGGGAACGTCAATTTACGTTTTTTCCCTGTAAATTTTACATTCTTTTTCACTTCCAAAAGCGGTATTTCACCGTATAATTGTCTGAAATGTCTATTACAGTTTTTCACCGTATATATTAGGGGAACTTACCGTTAACCATTTAACCGGTTTTTACCGTAGCTTTTTCACAGTTTTTTACCGTTAAAATCACGGTCATTTTTTACAGCTTGTTGCTTGTCATATTGTTTAATTGACTTCTTTTCACGGTTGAGACACTGATTGAGCAATTACTTGAGACACAAGATGTTCATGTTTATTTCATGCCATAACTAGCAAATAGGAAGACCTTGTCACGCCACAAGAGCATCAAAACGACAAAGTCGTAGTTACCGTTTTTCATTTTTTTTAATCTCGAAATTGTGAGGGAAAAAAGTCAGAATTCTGAGTTTATCTCTCGAAATTCTGTGAATCCATTAAAATTTTCCTCTGAATTGCGAGGGGAAAATTCGGAAAGCTTTTAGAAGTTCCCTCCGAACCCACATGTGGGAAAATAGGAAGACTTGAAATACAAAAACAAATAGGAAAAACTTGAGCGTCAAAACGACATTTGTTGTTTGAATGTCCTGATAAAATCGAATTTGAAAGATGAGGTTTTGTTTTAGTGGAAAGTAACAAAACACAAAGCTTCTTGTGATTATTGTATGGCTATATAATCCCTTACATGGTTTTATTATAGTAAAAGTGTAAGCGTGGTTTTTGTATCGACTACAATTTGTGTAACCAGGAGTTTCACTACAAATACCATGCTTACTCTTTGGTTAGTGTAACAAAACCATGGTCAGTCTGTGGTTACCAAGGTTTACCTAAGTTTTATTCATGCATCGAAAAGATCAATTTTAGGATGTGTACAAAACTAGGAGTTTTTAAGTTACGTTCCACGCAGGGGTTAAAACAACGCCGTTTGAAGCAATACTTTTTAACTGAATAAATTTTATTGGTTTTACAATTAACAGACTCATGGTGTTTTAAAAATATTTTTTAAAAATCAAATACAAATGGTTAATAATAGGGGTATAATAGTATTTGTACTGAACATTTTCGCTACGGGTTTTTCGGTACAGTATGCATGTTCATTGTTAAAACAAATACACTTATTCAGTTAAAAAGTATATGGCTAGATATGGAACAAGCAATATTCAGTTGAAATGTATGAGATTGAAACATGTTGGATTTATTGATGATAAATATGTAACGCTGCTTGTGTATTTAAAAACACATTCAGTCGTTCAGTTTATTAACTACTAATGCAGAAATCTGATGTTTCATTTCTGTATGACTGATGAAAATTATGCATCGCATAATTTCATGTTAAAACTAATCCAAGTGGATGGACAGTTTCTATGTAATTCAAATACATATTTGAGGATATATAACGATGCTCCAAAATGCAGATGATAGCTGTAGAGTATATTTTGCTAAAGGCACATTTTTAAAGAAGAAACAATAAACGGTAGACCGAGTACTTTTTTTTTTTTTTTTTTTTTAAGTTTGTCACCTATACCGAATATATGTTGTTATTGGCCTGAGCACTTCATCGTGTATCTCTTACAGAGAAAAAGAGACAGACGGTGAGACTGGAGGTAAAATCAAGACAAAATGTGAATGATCCTGTAGTGAAGAGTAAGATTTTGGCAAAGGTGAGTTTAATATACTGTAAATAAATTGATTTTGGTTGTCATCATTTGTAAGTTGCTTTGGATAAAAGCGTCTGCTAAATGACTGGATGTAAATTAAATAGATGATGATAAACTTAAGAGTATTGAGTAATAATATCTGTTTGTGTCCTTCAGTTAGAGCGGATTCTGAAGGAAAGTGGTCTGGCAGACGCTAAGCTCTCGTGGAGGACGTTTTCTGGTGAAACTGTGTTTCACAAGATGTGGTATCAGAAGAGTGACGCTTCGAACGCGTCCTGCAAGAAAGCCACGAACTGATCGTCTTATAATAGCATTTTTTGTGTAAATTTTAGATGCTTTTAGAAAATGTGGGAGACATCGGTAGATGGAGCTGTATGTGCACTTCTGTACTATTAGGCTATTTTTGTGTTAAATGCGAAAATAGAATTTGGAGATTTTATATAATAACTATAATTAAAACACAATCACCCTTACATCTTATACTGACTGTCCTTTTAGCCTGTTTTGAATGCTTCTTTTGCATTGTAAGAGTTGGTTTTTGAATGTTGCAAGTGTGTAAAGTTCTAAGCTGGAAAAAAAAAAAAAAAACATTCAAAATATATGTAAACTGGAAAGCAGGTCAACAGCTGTCCTGTAGAGGGAGCTCAATAAAACAACTAAAAGAAAGTGAGTTCTTTCATTTTCCTTACACCAGGGGCTGGCAACTTTTTTTTATTTTTAAAGCTGCAGTCCTTAACTTTTTTATGTTCAAAATTTATATAATAAGCGAGTACACCATGAATCCATTTTCCAATCCGTGTTTTTGGCTTGTAAGAGTTGGTTTTTGCATGTTGCAAGTGTGTAAAGTTCTAAGCTGGAATAACAAAACAAAAAAAACGTTCAAAATATATGTAAACTAGAAAGCAAGACGACACCTGCAGGTCAACACCTGTCCTGTAGAGGGAGCTCAATAAAACAACTAAAAGAAAGTGAGTCCTTGTTATACAATTATGTAAGAACTACTCCAGGGGAGGGCCACCTTTTCGGCATGACATGCCATTTTTATTGAAACCTTATTTCTCTGAGGGAGATGAGGGAGACGTCTCGCTATGGGAAACGCCTCTTGCATGGACAACCATGAAGCCCTATACAATAAACTTTTTTTTAATTGTGCTTCCAGCACTGCCTGTACCAAGGCAGACTTTGTAACTCCCAGTATATAAAATCTCACAAATGTATGTGGAGAGGCCCAGTCAGCTGCTGCATACACATCTTCCATAGAGATGCTCTTAAATATAGCCCAAGACGCAGCCATAGAATGCTTTACTGTTTCACCATTAAATTCCATGTGACATGATGAAATGGCTGCCAGGTACACCTTGATTGTAGAGAAGGCTTTGCCGCCTTCTAGTATCTCCTGAAGGAAGGTAAGAATGTCCGACACTGATGAAAGAAAGGTCTGTCCTGATATTCATTCAGCCTGGATCATGTGTCGCTCTGAGTGACAGCAAGTGCTTCTTGCTCCATAACAACAGTCTCTTTTCCAGGCCACGCAGGCTCCTCGATTGGACTCCCCTCTGCCTGTTTATACATGCAACCACTGTTGTGTAGTTTGATCTGACTAACGCCAGCCTTTTATCTGCAGGAGGAAGTGTCTGAGGGCCAAAGAAACTGCAAGGAGTTCTAGACAGTTTATATGCATTATTTTGGCTGATTCCGTCCACAGCTCATTCACAGGTTGCCCTTCCATTATCGCTCCCCAACCCCGATTTGACACCACTCCCATTGGTACACCTTCCGTCAGAAATTCCTGTCCCGCCAGATGAGCAGAGATTTGAGACACTGGGCTGAAATGCACACCCTCCTGTGCAGATGTCTGGAGGGATTTAATTTCAGAGAAGCAGTCCATCTCTGAAAATCTCTCATGAACAGCAGCCCCAAAGGTATACTGCTATGACTGAAGCCATGAGGCCCAGCAACCTCAGACACAGCCGAAAAGAGACTGTTTTTCCCAGATGAGGCTGATTCACGCAGTTCAACTCTCTACCCTCTCTTCTGACAGGGTTGCCCGGTAAGATACTGAATTTAGGTTTAAACCGAGAAATATCACTGAGTTGGAGTCAAGGTTATTGTAGTTTTGAATTTTTAAATTCGTTTTATTTTAATATTGTTTTCAAATTTGCTATACAATTCAGTTTAATGTTTATTAGTTTCATTAATATTTTTGTTAGTTTTAGTTTTTATTTTGTGAACACATTTTTATTTAGTTTTTATATAGTTTAGTTTCCGTTTTAATTAAAGTTTAGCAGAACTAACAGATCACTTCCAGAGCGAAGACCAAAGAAAGACACAAGCATAATTTAACCTTAGTGAGGTAAACGTTTAACGACACAAAATTAACGCATGCTGAGACTGATTAGATGGTAAAAGTATACAAATATACACCAAAGGAAGCAGTCAAGCCTTCTTACTAAATAAATCTACACAATTTGTGCTTAATGTCATATCTAATAATGTGTGTTGAGATATTTAATATGAAAATAAATGTAGCATTTGGTTATGATGGTTAGATGTCTTTTTTTCTTATTTAACCATAATCATCATATTGTAATTGCCGTGTCTTGCTCACTGTTCCGTTAACAGCGCACTTAAATCATAACTGGGACTAGTGAAATTCAATACCGGCAATCGCATTTAACAGTAAGGCTCATATTTGAATATGTTCTTTTCATTTATGAAGAATTATAAGCGTGAGTATGATGCGATTTAGCCTATTTGTTCAAAAGCCTGGCAGAGAGATCACAAGATGCTCGGCTAAAGTTATGTATTGTTTACAGAAAGGACGTGCATTATCATTTTTTTCTGTTAATTATCATGTTGTGCTGAGAGTCTGTTTTTCTTCAAAGCGTCAACTTAGCCTAATATTGGTTTGATTGCTTGTGTTACATGAGAAAATAAATAATTTAGCCTACCTGATGTTGTAGATTAATGCAGGTGCGGTTCGGGTTGCTACTCGTGGTCTTTATGTCAAAAGGATCTGGTCTGATACAGAAATAAATGAGTGCTGCTGTGGGATAACGGGTCGGTGTTCTGTTTAGTACTGCTGGTGCACGTTTACCAAACAGGACCCGTGCAGGACTCTGTTTAAACTGCTTTGCATCTCTCCATCAGATGATCCCATGCTTGATGCGCTATTGACAGGTATTTCCCTAAACGGTCACACAGCTCATATATTTTCCGCCAAGGGGTGAGAATGTAGTGATTACGAAAGTGATAATTTATTTTTGATAATTATTATTTTTTCAGTTAGTTTTTTTAATAACTTGTTAGTTTTATTTCGTTTTAGATTTTCAATTATTTTATTTCAGTTTACGAAATTGTTTTTTCATCAGTCGTTTTCATCTTAGTTTTAGTGTTAGTTTACGAAAATAACCTTGGTTGGAGTTAATGAGCTCTTTTTCTGGTTTACTACAAACCCCAGAGCATTCAAATGCATTAACATTGCCTTTGTATGCAGCTCCGCCATCTCTTTTGACCTGGCACAAATTAAACAGTCATCCAGATATGCTAATATCCTTATGCCCTGCTGCCTCAAAGTGATAGTGCCGCTTCCACACATTTTGTGAAAATGCGGGGTGCTAGAGACAGGCCAAACGGTAGAACCCTGAACTTGTTTGTCCTGCCCTCAAATGCAAACCTTAGAAATTGCCTGTGCTGGGGATGGATCTGAATATGGAAATAAGCCTCTTTCAGATCTATTGAGATGAACCAGTCTCCTCTTTGTATAGAATGGAGCAGGGACTTGTGTGTCAGTATTCTGAATTTGTATTTCCTCAGGTATTTGTTTAAAACTCTGAGGTCCAGAATAGGCCGTATGCCTCCCCTTTCTTTGGGATCAGAAAGTACTGGCTGAAGAATCCCTTTTTTGATTCGGTTACACTTTATATTAGGTGGCCTTAACTACTATGTACTTACATCAAAAAATAAGTACAATGTACTTATTGTGTTCATATTGTATTGCAAAACTATTTTGCTGCTATTGAGGGGGGATACGGGTAAGGTTAGAGACAGGTTTGGTGGTCTGGGTAGGTTTAAGGGTGGGTTAAGGTGTAAGGGATGGGTCAACAGTGTAATTCTCGCACACTTTTCAAAACTTTCTCTTCTCTTCTCTGTCCTCCTCCCCCTCCTCCTTCATCAACTCTTACAGCTGATGACTTTGCAATTTTCTTCACAAATAAAACAAAAACCATTAGTGACCAATTCCTCCCACCACAAACTGATAACTTCATACCGACTAATACACACTCCCTCACCTCCTTCTCTCCTCTCTCTGAGACGGAAGTCTCAAAACTCATCCTTTCTAATCATCCCACTACTTGTTCGCTAGATCCTATCCCCACTCACCTCCTTCAGGCCATTTCTTCTTCGGTCATACCTACGCTTACTCACATTATCAACACCTCTCTTCACACTGGTACATTTCCAACAGCTTTTAAGCAGGCTCGGGTAACCCCACTGCTTAAAAAACCCTCTCTAAATCCAGCACTTTTAGAACACTACAGATCGGTATCCCTTCTTCCATTCATTGCAAAGACACTTGAGCGAGTTGTGTTCAACCAACTCTCTGTGTTTCTTGCACAGAACAATCTTCTGGACAGCAACCAATCGGCTTCAGAAGCGGCCACTCTACTGAGACTGCCCTACTCTCGGTTACAGAGGCCCTGAGACTTGCAAGAGCGGCTTCCAAATCCTCTGTACTCATCTTATTGGACCTGTCTGCGACTTTTGACACAGTTAACCATCAGATCCTCCTGTCCACTCTCAGAAAGATGGGCATCTCGGGAACCGCGCTCCTGTGGTTTGAGTCTTACCTCTCAGGTAGGTCCTTCAGGGTATCTTGGAGTGGTGAGGTTTCAAAGTCACAACTTCTTGCCACTGGAGTTCCTCAAGGCTCAGTGCTAGGACCACTTCTCTTCTCCATCTACATGTCGTCATTAGGATCGGTCATTCAGAAGCATGGCTTTTCTTATTACTGCTATGCTGATGACACTCAACTCTACTTCTCATTCCAACCAGATGATCCGACGGTAGCTGCTCGCATTGCAGCCTGTTTGAGCGACATTTCTAACTGGATGAAAGACCATCACCTTCAGCTCAACCTTGCCAAGACAGAACTGCTTGTGTTCTCAGCCAATCCATCACTTCACAACAACTTCTCTATACAGCTAGGTTCGTCAACCATAACTCCCTCCATGACGGCCAGGAACCTTGGAGTTGTGATCGACGATCAGTTAAGCTTCACAGACCATACTGCTACAACGGCCCGGTCCTGCAGATTTGCCTTATATAACATTAGGAAGATTAGACCCTTCCTGTCGGAGCATGCCGCACAGCTCCTTGTCCAAGCTCTTGTTCTCTCCAGACTGGACTACTGCAATGTTCTCTTGGCGGGCCTTCCTGCATCTACTATCAAGCCTCTGCAACTGATCCAGAATGCAGCAGCCAGAGTGGTCTTTAATGAACCGAAGAAAGCTCATGTTACCCCTCTTTTCATCAGGTTACACTGGCTACCAATAGCCGCTCGCATCAAATTCAAGGCACTGATGTTTGCCTACAAGACAACAACTAGCACTGCACCAATATATCTAAACTCACTTGTTCAAATTTACGCACCCTCCAGAAGCTTGCGGTCTGCAAGTGAACGACGCCTTGTGGTGCCATCACAAAGAGGTACCAAATCTCTCTCACGGACCTTTTCCTGGACTGTGCCCAGCTGGTGGAATGACCTCCCGATCTCAATTCGAACAGCTGAGTCTCTAGCCATTTTCAAAAATCATCTAAAGACGCATCTTTTTCGCCAGCACCTGACCAACTAATACTAACACTTTCCTATTCAATCTATTTATTTAAAAAAAAAAAAAAACCCTAGCTATATGTATTATGCTGTGCTAACTAAAACTTGTCATGGCACTTGTATACTGCTGCACTCTCGATGGTCTAACTGCTTCTATTGTTCTCATATTGTAGGTCGCTTTGGATAAAAGCGTCTGCCAAATGTTTAAATGTAAATGTAAATTATAAATGTAATTACAAAAATGAATTGCAGATGTAAGTACGTAGGTATTTTTTAAAAATATAAGTACTATGTAAAAACATGTATGTACACAATAAGTGCATTGTATCAAATGATTAATTTAAATGTAAGTACATAGTAGTTAAGGCCACCTAATATAAAGTGGGACCTTTGATTCTTCTGCTGACACTGAATTGCTTCTTTGAGAAGGAGAGAATTTATCTCTTCCCTCAAAATGTTTGCATTCTCTGCTTGCACTTTTGGCTGAGAACCCCGAATGTTTTCTCACAAATTGCAGTCTGTACTTCTTTTGGATCGTGATCAGTAACCAAACAGATAACAGATTTTTTTATAACAGATTGGGACCCTTAGAATCTTAACCTGGGGTGCGTTTCCCAAAAACAACTATAGTCGCAAGTTCTGTCGTTACCAATAGAGTTCAGTGGAACTAACGACCATAGTTAGCTAACGATGCTTTTGGGAAACACACCCCTGGTTAATCAAGTCAAGTCAAGTCAAGTCAAGTTGAGCTTTATTGTCATTCCGCTACATGCGGGGCATACAGTGGAACGAAATGTCGTGCCTCACAGGACCACGGTGCTACATAAATACAATAATACAGCAGTGCAGTAAAACAATATAAACCTATACACAACTATCCTACTGATAGATTTGACTATAAAATATGCTATATATAAAAGAATTTTTTACCTGTACATAAACTAAAAAAAATACAAACAATACAAACTATACGAGTGCTTCAGATAAATACTGTACATGTGCGAAGAGAAACATTGTGAGTCAGCAGCTGGCTGGGGAATAGTGCAGGATGATTTGTAGTGCATGAGCATGTACACATATGTATATTACAGAGTCTTTTGTGGGATTTGTATACACACATCAGTGTGTGTGAAAAGTGACTAGTGCGCATAGAGGAGGAGAGTGTGCTACTACAGGTGGTTTGTACAGGCCCACTCACCTGCGTGTAGCACACTTCGATTGCACAAAAAAAGAGTTCCATAAGTTTTCAGATGGTCCATGTTTTCAGGAGGTAGGGGTTTGTATGGGGTTTCAGAGAGGGGCGGGGTGATTTGAGTTCAGGGCTCTCACAGCCTGGGGGAAAAAGCTGTTGAGCAGTCTGGCAGAGCGGGCTCTGATGCTCCGGTACCGTCTTCCTGATGGTAGGAGCTGGAAGAGACTGTGGGAGGGATGTGTGGAGTCCTTCACGATACTGTTGGCTTTGCTGGAGCATCGTGTGAGGAAAATGTCCAGGATGGAGGGGAGAGGGGCACCGATGATCCTTGCAGCTGTGTTCACTGTCCGCTGGAGGGTCTTGCGGTCTGCTGCGGTACAGTTCCCGTACCAGACAGTGATGCAGCTGGTCAGCACACTCTCAATGGTGCCCCTGTAGAAAGTGGTGAGGATGGGTGGAGGGAGACTTGCTCTTTTCAGCCGGCGGAGAAAGTGTAGGCGCTGTTGTGCCTTCTTGGAGAGTGACATGGTGTTGGTGGACCAGGTGAGATCCTCTGTGATGTGCACCCCCAGGAATTTAGTGGTGCTGACTCTCTCCACAGGCGAGCTGTCGATGGTCAGTGGGGGGTGATCACCGGAGTTCCTTCTGAAGTCCATCACAACCTCCTTTGTCTTACTCACATTGAGGGACAAGTTGTTAGCACCACACCATTCAGCCAGCTGTGCCACTTCCTCTCTGTAGTGCGTTTCATCGTTGTTGCTGATGAGACCTACCACTGTTGTGTCGTCAGCAAACTTGATGATGTGGTTGGAGCTGGACTTGGCAGTGCAGTCGTGGGTCAGCAGCGTGAAGAGCAGCGGGCTGAGCACACAGCCTTGTGGGGCACCTGTGTTCAGTGTGGTAGTGCTCGAGGTGTTGTGGCCGACACGGACTGACTGAGGTCTTCCGGTTAGAAAGTCCAGGATCCAATTACAGAGGGAGTTGTTAAGGCCCAGCAGGTTTAGTTTGTTTATGAGCTGTTGTGGAATTATTGTGTTGAATGCTGAGCTGAAGTCAATGAACAGCATTCTAACATAAGAGTCTTTATTTTCTAGGTGGTTAAGAGCCAGGTGGAGGGTGGAGGAGATTGCATCGTCTGTAGAGCGGTTTGGACGGTATGCAAACTGGAGCGGGTCGAGTGTGTTGGGGAGGCTGGTTTTGATGTTGTGCATGACTAACCTCTCAAAGCACTTCATTATGATTGGAGTCAGTGCTATGGGACGGTAGTCATTTAGACAGGACACAGGTGATTTTTTGGTACCGGTATGATTGTTGTGGATTTGAGACATGTGGGGACGACTGCCTGGCTCAGCGAGGTGTTGAAGATATCTGTTAGGACATCTGTCAGCTGTGCAGCACAGTCTTTCAGTACACGGCCAGGTATGTTGTCGGGACCCGCAGCCTTGCGTGGGTTGATCCTAGATAGGGTCTTCCTTACATCGGCTGGAGACAGACAGAGCGCCTGGTCGTTGGGAGGTATGGGCAGTTTTTGTGCAGGTGTGTCATTCTGCATTTCAAACCGTGAATAAAAGTGGTTGAGTGTATCCGGGAGGGATGTGTCGTCATCACAGGCCTGTGGCGGGGGCTTGTAGTCTGTGATGGTCTGAATGGCTTTCCACAGACTCCGTGTGTCTTTGCTGTCTGTGAAGTGATTATTGATTTTTTGAGCATATGACCGTTTTCCATTTTTGATGCTGCGGGACAGATTGGCTCTTGCTGTTTTGAGGGCTGCTTTATCTCCTGATCTGAAAGCTTCATCTCTGGTCTTTAGCATCCCGCGAACCTCTGCTGTCATCCATGGCTTCTGGTTGGCACGTGTGGTGATGGTCTTGGTGACTGTCACATCATCAGTGCACTTTTGATGTAGGCAGTCACAGTTTCAGTGTACTCCTGCAGGTCTGTGTGGTTGTTGTAGGTGGCCGCCTCTTTAAACATGTTCCAGTCTGTGTCCTGGAAGCAGTCCTGCAGTGCTGAGGTGGCATTGTCTGGCCATACCTTGATCTGTTTGTGAACCGGTTTGGCAAGCTTGAGAAGTGGTCTGTATGCTGGGATTAGCATAACAGAGATGTGGTCTGAGTACCCGAGGTGGGGGCGGGGTTCCGCTTTGTAAGCGTTCTTTTCTGTAGTGTAAACAAAGTCCAGTGTGTTATTTCCCCTTGTTGCAAAGTTCACATGTTGGTAGAACTTTGGCAAAACTGTCTTTAAGTTTGCATGATTAAAGTCACCGGCTATGATGAAAAAGCCGTCGGGGTTATTTGTTTGTTGTTCGCTGATGGCGCTGTACAGCTCGCGAAGCGCGTCCTTAGTGTTTGCACACGGGGGGATGTAAACCGCGACAATAACAATGGCCGTGAACTCCCGCGGCAGATAGAACGGTCGGCACTTCACAAACATAAACTCCACCAGCGATGAACAGTGTTTTGATACTAACGCAGCATTGTTACACCATTCTTTGTTGATATACACACACAAGCCACCGCCGCGAGTCTTACCAGACAGTGATGAATCTCTGTCCGCTCGGTAGCAGTTTAGCCCGTGCAGCTGAATGGCGGAGTCCGGGATGTTGTCGTTTAGCCATGTTTCAGTGAAAACAGACACACAACAATCCCTTGCCTCATGCTGTGTAGACCGACTGAGTTGAATTAAGTCCAGTTTGTTTTCCAGAGAGCGAACGTTTGAGAGCATGAGTGTTGGAAGAGCCGGTCTTGTGGGGTTAGCTCTTAGCCTGGCTCGTATACCTCCGCGCTTACCGCGCTTCCGTCCTCTCTCACACCGCTTGCGACGCCGCCTTGTGCGGGTAGCGTCAGTAGGCGAGGCCGCGGTCTCGAGGTCCGGCTTCAGCAGTAAACAAAGGCCTCGAAGCTTCTCAGTAGCCGCCGGCGAGAGTTTGTGTTTGTATGTGTTGTTGATATCCAAAAGGCTTTGGCGATCATAGATGTATTCCGGAGTGATCTCCCGATGAATCGGCGGTAAATTGACATTGTTTGGAGACGAACAGACGACATTAAAAGACATAAAAGCACCGTTTTTGGGACCCGGAGAGGTCGCTGTGTCTGACCGCGCCGCCATCTTGGATTGTATTTACTCTTCTCTCTTCTCTCAATACCTAGCCCGAGCCTCTCAGAGTCTTTTCTTCTTCTGACCTCTGGTGGGCATTAAGCTGAACCACATTTTACAGACATGTATAAAATGCTTTTCATTCATGGTTAATAAGAAGACAGAAATGTAAACCTATAATAAAAATATGAAAAATTATAAATATCCATATATACTTCATGGACACTGGAGTTCATGGTTTTCATGGATAAATAAATCACCTGGCCCAGTCGGGCTAAAGGGTTGTGTGTTAAAAGATTGTGCTTTCCAACTAACTAGTGTCCTTACCTGATTGTTCCAGCTCCTGTTAAATTGTAGGGTGGTTACAAACATCCATGCTGGGTAAATGTATGGAACGAGTAATAAGGCATATTTGGAATAGTGTGGTTAAAGATTCGGACCCCCTTCATTTTGCTTATAGGGGAAAGAGGGGCACCAATGACGCTGTTATAACCTTATGTGTAACACATTCAGACGACTACAAATTATGTTAGGATTTTATTTAAAAATAACCACCATGCAACGTTCTGGGAACATTATATAATGGTTGCAAAACAATAACCCAAAACTAACCATCCTGTCACGTCGGTGACTATATGCCACTGCAATAGACACATTTTACAGTATTAAGGTTAACGATTAATCGATTAATTGATCGTTAAATTAAATGACTATCGATTATGGACATGATTGAAATTTGACATCCCTACTTCCAACTGAATCATAGCTAAGGTTTATCCAGAAAAGTCGCTAGTTTTGTCAGTATGTATATTCTATGGGAAAAAGCCGTTTAAAGGGCCTGAAAGTTGATGAATATAGTGCTAAAGTCGCGCTCCTGTGTGTGTGTGTGTGTGTGTGTGTGTGTGAGAGAGAGAGAGTGTGTGTGTGTGTGTGTGTGTGTGTGTGTGTGTGTGTGTGTGTGTTGTGTGTGTGTGTGTGTGCGTTCTTGTTTATGCTACATTGAGGGGACCAAATAAAAATCATACAGAGCTTAAAAATCATACAGAGTGAGTTTTTTTGAGAAAGTAAAAATGCAGAAAGTCTCCTGTAAGGGGTAGGTTTAGGTGTAGGGTTGGTGTAGGACAATAGCACATACAGTAAGTACAGTATAAAAACCATTACACCTATGGAGAGTCCCCACAAGGATAGCAAACCAGACGTGTGTGTGTGTGTGTGTGTGTGTGTGAGTGTCTGTAAGGGGTAGGTTTAGGTGTAGGGTTGGTGTAGGACAATAGCACATACAGTAAGTACAGTATAAAAACCATTACACCTATGGAGAGTCCCCACAAGGATAGCAAACCAGACGTGTGTGTGTGTGTGTGTGTGTGTGTGTGTGTGTGTGTGTGAGTGAGAGCCGCGGGAGCTGATGGCAGCGGGCGGTGGATATTGGGGATAAGTTATTGTGTCTCATCATGTTCTACTAGTTCTACAGCTTTAGTTTCTGAACTTTCACGCTCAGTAACACAGCTGTGTCCTCAGCACAGTGCAACAGTGTCGCGTTCCGAACGTTGTTTAAATTACATATTAGGTAGAGTGGGGGAAAATAGCCCCCCTACTGTTTTTCCCAAAATAACCACAAGATTAAATCAAGATACATTTTTTATTGTAACTATGGACTACGTTGAGGAGAGTGATGTAGAAGTTTTCACCGTGAAGCTCACACTGGGGATGTACCAGAGAGATAAACGATTTCACAGTAAATTATCTGACTTTCAACAGTAAGAAAGTTTTAAAGCTTGTTGTTTTGTTGAACATCACAGTTATATATGATATGAGAACAGTAGGGCCTGTAGATAGAGAGTACTAAATAAAAATAGAGAGTAGTGTTAATAAAAATATAATTATATTTTCATAAAGACATAGTGTGATAATTTCATAGTAATGTCATTGTCACTAAAACAATGATAACTTTTCTGAACACATTTAACTTTTGTTTCACTGAAAAAAAAAAAAAAAAATAGACACAATCCTTAAGGGGGGCGTTTTCCCCCACTCAATCCTATCCGGTATTGCGATATTTAAAAAATTCATATCATAAGAAAAATAAACACCGGTATTCGGTATGATTCGGTATACCGTCCAGCACTAATTACAACTGTTCCATATAGTTTAGTACCATGAAATGCACTAAAAATACAAAATATTAAATAAAATCATTATGACACTAAAATATAGTAAATGTATTTCAAATTGTTCTAACCCACCACACGAGGAGCACCAGAGGCTTACAAGAATAGAGTTCACACCACAACTATAATGATAACAGGTTAAACTATCAGTGTTTTTATACTGTGGCTGCAACTTTGCATTAGGATGCTTTAATTGTTATTTATATTGTTTCATCTTAAAATAATCAAATGCATCTCCATTAATGATTGTGTATATATATATATATATAATTATTATTATTATTATTAATCATGTAATTGTTAGCACATGAATTGAGTCCATATCATCATATGCTCATTTCGACACATGCTTTTGCAAACATGTTCTGCAAAATACAATGCAGATCAATGTTTTATAAGTTATTTTAGCAGATTCCCTCACACAAATGATTAAATGTATTATGTTCTCATGTGTTCCTCTGATGAACACTAGATGGAGCCACAGAATAATTTCCCCATCAGTCAGTGTTTTTTATGGAAGTTCTAAACGGTCATGGATTTTATTTATTTTTTTCCTTCTTGTTTTCTCGTGATTACTACATAACAAGAGGAGTTGTTTTCTCCTTATCAAGACTTATTTTTCTAGTGATCTCGACATAAAGGTTACACAACCAGGTGGCAGTATAGAGCTATTGATGGGGAGTTGTATGAATACTGTACGCGTTTGGGACTTTCTTTATGATCGCTATAATTTGTGCAGTTTATTACTGACATTTAATTAACTTATACATTTTAAATGCTTGAATAAATATGATGATTTTGCTTGAAATTGTTTCTGTTATCTTATGTTATTACTGCTGCACGACTCATCACTGTTTCTCACTTGTAATGTGCATCTTTCTTAATTTTTAATAATATCGCTTGTAAATAAATGTATATTAAAGGGGTCATATGATGCGTTTTTCACTGTAATTATCATCTGTTTTTTTTCTTTAAATGTTCAAACACTTTCAGACACTTTTATGAAGCTCTTTTTGTTTTATAATGCTCAGTATATTTAATGAGAAGTGGAAACTCAGGAGCCACACGTCACAATGTTGTGTGATGAATATAATACAGTTCTAGATGTACATTTGTGTATTTGTACCAAGTGTCTTATTTTATTGAGTCACCGCAGACTTAGCATTTCAGATATTTTATTAAAACAACAAAAAACAAAGTTAGGTGTTTCATAAAACACATGTATTACATAGTACAATGTTCATTCTATAGATCTGCAATCCTAAAAGTAGAGAAGTTTCATGTTTAAATGGATTTTAAAAAGCCCCAAAAAACACTTTATTTCAATACAAGTAAAAAATGAGACATTAATGTATTTACAGAACAGTTTTACACATGCAGTACAGCATAAAAAATCTGATACATGATCACAGGAATTTGCTCTAATTAAAAAGCATTTAAAATGCTTGCACAAATATGTAGACCTCCTCATTAGCTGCCTTTGTATTTACATGATTAATAATCAAAACAAACTCCTTTTACCATCATTTTCCTACAGTACATCAGATGTTTTCTCAGAAATTAACATATTGTATATTGTTACAATGTTAGCAAGTAACTGAAGCTTCTGCTTTCAAATATTTATCTTAAAATTAATTACTAAGAATAAGCCAATAAGTGTGAATAAACCATTTTAGTGGGGCTGGGTTGACAATATTGATTTCTGGATTTTAATCAATTCTCATTTTAATAAATCAATATGGATTCTTTAGGTGCAGTCACATTAGCGAAAATACACAAATCCATCATGAAAACACCTTTTTTAAAGTGGTTGTGAACTGTCTTTATTATTTTGTACTGTTCTCTGAGGTCCACTTATGTTATCAAGATTTTTACATTAAAAAAACATCGTAATTTAGAAGTAATAGTTTTCTGTCCTGTTTTAACCCCCCTCATCAGAGCACTTTGAATAGGCACGGAGGACTGCTGCTGCACAAATAGCATATAAAATAACCCGTAGCAGATATATACAGGTGGAGCTGGGGAAGGTGGAGGCTACAAAATGCTCAAGTGGATGCTAACCAGCCATTTAAATGTAAAGCAGTAAGCTCATTGGCTGTGTATGCATCATGAGCCAATCAGCTTGTGCCGTCATTTAACGCTGTGAATATCATCAGTTACGTTAACAGCCCATCAGCCTGCGCCACCTAGAGTTTCATGACTGAACTACACATGTATATGTGATTTCACCACCGCATACAATCGAGTACAGGTCAATACATCAGATGGTCATCAGCATCGTAAATCCTTATAGTTTTTATATGTACAGTTTTTAAACAATGTTAAAATAGTGTTAACAAATCAAATGTTGTTGTAAAACTGTTGTCATGTTATCGGTCATGTTATGACTGAAACTATATATGTTTTATTTGGTTGTGTGCATGAGTAATTTTTTATGGCTGAAGTTGATGGTTCATGATTTGTTTTTTCTGCAGAGTTTCATCTTGTGGTGCTCTGCACTTCATTCTGGCGTCTAGTGTTGCTGCAATACTGTATTCATCAAAACGAGCTGCTCTTCTAATGTGATTACTTGTATCTCAAACAGATTTCAGTCAACTTCCGTTCATTAGAGAGTATGTTGCGGTGGTCAGGGAGGATTCAGATGTGCATCAGTTGTAGTTGTCATAGAGTATTGACTTTTGATTGAATTGATGATGCTGTATTCAAGTTGAGTGTTTTAAGTACACGATCACTGGGAATAAAACCCACTTTTAAAATTTTTGTTGTTAGAACCATACCAGTACATTTTTATAAATTTTTGTAGTTTGCAGGTTTTCACACAGGTATTTTTAGTGTACGTTATGTCTGACTGGTTAAACTGTGTTGGTCAGTCAGGCGTTTGAGCTGCTATTATCCAGTAAAGGCTGACTGTAGTCTGCAGATAATTCTACAGGTTCTGGACAATCCAGGATTTCAAGTGAACTCTGATCACCCGCTCCAGGATTGAACAGAGGAACGACTGATCCAGAGAATCTGCTGCTGATGGTCAGGAGATGTTTTCTCTCTGTGACGTTGTAAAATGACAGCTGACCGTCATCATAATCTAACAGGACTCCCAGTCGCTCAGGTCTCGGTGTCAGTGAGAGTTTAACTGGTGGATCAGTGTTGGTGTGAAAGCCATTAGGACCGTCTGAACACAAGAACCAGAAACCAGCTGATGGAGTTACAGCAGATCTGTCTCTTGAAGCAGAACTTCCCTCTCTCACCACACCAATTAACCAGTAGTTTTTAGGAGGTGTATTTTCTCGTGCCAGATCCACCTCCCAATAGTGACGACCAGAGGAGAATCTTTGGGCTCCAAATGCACATAATTCATATGGAAATCCCTCTCCAGTGTGATTATAACCTGGACCGTCCCTCACTATTTTAAGGTTCTGAGTGACCGTCAGATCTGGATGTGAACGCTCACGGTCAATACTGATCTCAACTGTGAGGAAAAAATACATCAGCAACAATTATTAATCCTTATGTATAATTTTATTTGAAATGATATTTACACACACATGCATATATAACTGATATTACATCATACCTGCATGTTTCCTCAGTTCTTCTATATTTACGTCTCCCACAACTACAATGAAAAACAAGTAATTTGAGATTTTAGAGAGGAAGAAAACTATAGCTGTAGTTAACATCTACAGTTATCGGTATATAAAAAAAATAGTCCAATATGAGAAGTGAATGATGCTGATGTGACTGGGAGTGTTGATTCCAGCTGTTTCAATGCATTATGAAAATTTTCCATATTAAAGTTACACATTCGATTACATTGTTTTCTCAGACACACATTTATTCCATAAATAATGTATACGAGGGCTGTCTGGAAATTATCTAGCCATGTAGTATGAAAAACAGAGACATTTCTTGAAAAAGATAAAAGAAATATTGTACGTAGGACAACGATGCCTTTGGACCTCACGCAGTTCTCCCAGCTTCTCTGGGGAATCCTTTGTTGGAATTGTCTTCATCTGCAATGTCATATTTTTCTGAATCTCATTAATGTCCTGAAATCTCTTCCCTTTCAAAGATGATTTTAGTTTTGAGAAAAGCCAGAGTTATAGGTCTCCTAATCTGGACTGCAGGGGTCACTACAGGTCAAACTAACTCACGGACGGCACACTGTCGTGATGAAGCTGCCCATATCTGCAGCCGTTTTCATCATATTGCATCTCTCATCTTGTATTTTTCATTTTACATGGCTGGATACTTTCCTGGACAGCCCTCTTATATTGTGTTTACAATAGTTTGTAAAATATAAAATTGTGTTTAAGAGGGTAGAATAACAAAACTGTCTGTTTTGTTACTTGTTCATTTTATTTCCAGTCTCATCTACACCATTATTCCACTGAGAGCCACCAAACGTTTTATTTATTTACTGCTGCAATATACATGTAGATGTTTATGTTAGCAGTTACAGTTCTTGTAAAAGTACAGCACAGAACAAACATCTTCAAATACCTTCTTTTAGCAGTTTCTCCATAGTTCCCTCCTCACAATCTGAAATGAGAGAAAACACCAGTGGAAGGTTTAATTGTTAATCTACTTCACAAGTTCAGACTCTGTAAAACACATTAAATGACACTTTAACCCTCTCAGGCTGAAAGACAGATCTTCATTTATCTTGCTTTGAATGGGCAACACACTAAATCTTTTTATTTTTTTATTTTTTTTTAATTTATTTAAATGTATCTCAGAATGATTTCCATCTTATCTGCCATGTGATCTGATGTTACTCTGTATGCACTGTTGATTTTGTGTGTAATCAGCACATTTCATATACAGGCATAGTGTTTTAATGTCCAAGACAAGAACATTTCCCTTGTAAAATTCATTCATTTCTAATGATATTGTATGTGTAGATTTTAATCAACCTAAGTGTTAAGATTTTTATGAAATAGAAAGAATACCCGAAAGGCTTCATCTGATTCATGATTGTGTTCAGATGTTAAATGAAGTTCATGTTACTCACTTTCTTTAGCTGGTTTCTTCCCTGCAAAACAGATCAGAAATATCAACACATGAGGTGATAGATACAAAGCCTGAAGATGAAAATCTGAAGCTGAAGTCTGCTAGTTACCTGTGAGTTTCTCTCTGTATCTGTACAGGATAAAGCCAACCAAACCCAGAAGAGCACAAACGAGAAGAGTGAAGAAAGAGCCTTCCATGGACCTGAAGAAGCATCTGAGAAACAGAAACCAGATTAATCTAAACACATTCAAAATACATAAACATATTACAGTAAAGTAGAAACATATTTTGTCAAAACTTTGTCAACATAAAAATCTTGTTTGCAACATTTTTCTTCTATAAAAGTATTGAGGACATATGAAATGTATAATGGAAAAAATTAGATTTTTTTAAAAATTGTTTGAATGGTTGAAAAATAAGATCAAAGATTACATCAAAGAAAATAGTTTCAGCACAATAAGATCAGGGACATGCGTTTAATAATGTATGCTGGCATATTATAAATGATATTTGTACAAATCTAAATTAAAGGTGAAATTAAAAACCTTAAGTTACAGGACAAAAGTACTGGAAACTGTCACATGCCTGGAGTTGAAGCAAAGTTGGTCACATTGTTTTAGATATCAATAAATGTCCATGTTCTCTAACCTGAAGGCATTATGCCCTGTATGTTCAGTCTTCCTTCTTTTAACTCTCCAGTTCTGATGGACAGTGAACATGAGACCAGTTGAGCGTCTGAGCGAGAGACAGCCGTCCAGCTGTGGACAGAGAACATCCCGTCTGCTCCACGACTGTGAGATGATCCTCCAGGACGGAGAACCCCTCCATCATCTGATGTCCACGTGACGCTGGGCTCTGGATACCAGCCACTGGACCTGCAGCTGATGTTCACACGTCCATCATCAAGAGGCTTTGGAAGCAGGACAGGAGTGGATCCTAAAGCTGGAGGAGAGAAAGATGTTCAGATCCTCTACAGACACAAACACTACATTCAGTAAATGTATTGTTTAAAACACTAATACTGTTCTGATTTTTGAAGATTAAAGATTAAAGCAGTTCAACATGTACATTCTGTCATTTATTCAACCTGTGGTAAACCGTCAAGACTATACTATCCTATACTAAGCTTAGATCTATATATATATATATATTTGGGCACAGGCACAATTTTGATTATTTTAGCTGTTGACCAAAACATATTCAAGCTACATAATGTTATATAATGGATATGAGCTTAAAGTGCAGACTCTGATTGTGATAAGAACATCCTCAAATTAAAGCTCAGAGGAAAGTGTAAGGAATTACAGCTCTTTAATATGTACCTCGTCCCTTTTTCAAGGAACCATGAGTAATTGGACAATTGACACAAAAGCTGTTTCATGGACAGATGTGGGCTATTCCTTCATTATTTCTACATCAGTTCAGCAGGAGCTGATTCTAAGTGTGTAGTTTGTATTTGGAAGCTGTTGCTATGAATCACATCATGCGGTCAAAGGATCTCTTCATACAAGAGAAACGGGGGATTGTTAGGCTTCAAAAACAACACAGATCCATCAGAGAGAGAGAGCAGGAACATTAGGAGCGGAGAAATCAACAGTTTGGTACATTCTGAGAAAACAAGAACACACTGGTGAGCTCAGAAACACCTGGACGTCCACTGAGGACAACAGTGATGATGATCGGAGAATCCCCTCCATGGTGAAGAAAAACCCTTCACAACATCCAGCCAAGAGAAGAACACTCTCCAGGAGACAGACGTGTCTACAATCAAGAGAAGACTTCACCAGAGCAAATACAGAGGCTTCACCACAAGCTGCAACAAGGCCAGACTAGACTTTGACAAAAAAAAAAAACATCCAAAAAACCAGAGCACTTCTGCAAAAGCATTCATTGGACGCTGAAATTAAGATCAGCCTGAAACAGAAGGCTTGGAGCAGCTCATGATCAAAGCACACAGCATCATCTGTGAAACACGGAGCAGTGTGAGTCATTGCCTGCAAAGGATTCTCAGCAAAACATTACAAATGAACATTTTATTTATGATTACATTGTCCAAATATAGGTATATGGACATAACTGTATATACACACACACACATGCATACACACACACACACACACACACACACACACACAGGTGCATCCAGGCCCGGAGTGGCCATCGGGAGAACCGGGAGAATTCCCGGTGGGCCGCTCTGTCCCGGGCCGGCAGACTCGCCTGCTTTTTTTAAAAAAAATTATTATTTATTTATTTTATTTTTTTTACATACACAGAATAACGTATATGTGTTTAAGTTACTGTGTGACTGATAACTAAGCTAATAACACTAGATTTGAATTTAACATTAAAATGTGACGTTTTCTGAGCGCGCGCGCGCTCTCTCTTCCTCTATACTAGCGCGTGTCCCAAGTCGTTGCTATGGAGACAAACCGAAGCCATTAATGTTGTGTGTGAGTTATTAGCGAGAGTGCGATAATCGCGGTAAGAATGAAATGGATAATTAAAAAAAGATGCCTGGAGGAGCTGAAAAAGCCAGGTTAAAAAAAAAAAAGAAAGGCATTGGAGGATGAGGCGGCCAAACGGACAAATATTTTTTCAACACAAACGAGCACACGTGAACTGGCGACTCAAGGTACAGTGACTAGCAACATTTACAGTTAGCCTATGCATTTGGCAAACGCTTTTATCCAAAGTGACTTACATTGAAGGAATTTGTTTTATTCAGTTCAGAAACCAGTGCACTGCTTAGGCGGTTGTTGATGCTGTAAGGGCTTTGCCATTTTCAGTTCTGAGTGTAAACCAAAACTTGTGAAGAATGGTAGAAGGCCTTTCTCTCTTTTTCTTTCTTTCTTTCGAGATGCTTACTGATTTTCCATTTAGTTATTGATGGCAACTTTCAATTTTGAATCGAACTTTTTTTATATAATGTTACAGTTGTATGTTTTGTAGCAGAAATGTTTCATATATTTTATTGATTACATTGACATGGATATATATATAAAAACAATAGTGCAAAAAGTATTTCTTACTGCACTATTTGGGTTTGAATGCAAACCATTTTTCATAACGTAACATTGGACTCTTTGTTGCAGAAAACTCAGTATGTGATTTGTTATTGATATTTATGGCCATATTTACATGATTCATATTTTTTATTGAAACATACCAAAATAAATATAACAGGATAGTAAGAACAGATCTGTCACTTCATTTATCCAGATTCCACCACGGTGGGAGGGGGTTGGATGGGGATCGGTGGTGGGCTGGTCTTGAGCATTACAATCCTGGGCTGAAAATGGATCCCACTCCGGCCCTGGGTGCATCTCAATAAATTAGAATGTCGTTGAAAAGTTCATTTATTTCAGTAATTCAACTCAAATTGTGAAACTCGTATATTAAATAAATTCAATGCACACAGACTGAAGTAGTTTAAGTCTTTGGTTCTTTTAACTGTGATGATTTTGGCTCACATTTAACAAAAACCCACCAATTCACTCTCAACAAATTAGAATACTTCATAAGACCAATAAAAAAAAATAATAAAATAAACATTTTTAGTGAATTGTTGGCCTTCTGGAAAGTATGTTCGTTTACTGTATATGTACTCAATACTTGGTAGGGGCTCCTTTTGCTTTAATTACTGCCTCAGTTCGGCGTTTCATGGAGGTGATCAGTTTGTGGAGCTGCTGAGGTGGTCTGGAAGCCCAGGTTTCTTTGACAGTGGCCTTCAGCTCATCTGCATTTTTTGGTCTCTTGTTTCTCATTTTCCTCTTGACAATACCTCAGATTCTCTCTGGGGTTCAGGTCTGGTGTTTGCTGGCCAGTCAAGCACACCAACACCATGGTCATTTAACCAGCTTTTGGTGCTTTTGGCAGTGTGGGCAGGTGCCAAATCCTGCTGGAAAATGAAATCAGCATCTTTAAAAAGCTGGTCAGCAGAAGGAAGCGTGAAGTGCTCCAAAATTTCTTGGTAAACAGGTGCAGTGACTTTGGTTTTCAAACAACACAATGGACCAACACCAGCAGATGACATTGCAGCCCAAATCCACAGACTGTGGAAACTTAACACTGGACTTCAAGCAACTTGGGCTATGAGCTTCTCCACCCTTCCTCCAGACTCTAGGACCTTGGTTTCCAAATGAAATACAAAACTTGCTCTCATCTGAAAAGAGGACTTTGGACCACTGGCAAACAGTCCAGTTCTTCTTCTCCTGAGCCCAGGTAAGACGCCTCTGACGTTGTCTGTGGTTCAGGAGAGGCTTAACAAGAGGAATACGACAATTGTAACCAAATTCCTCGACACGTCTGTGTGTGGTGGCTCTTGATGCTTGACCCCAGCCTCAGTCCATTACTTGTGAAGTTCACCCAAATTCTTGAATCGATTTTGCTTGACAATCCTCATAAGGCTGCGGTTCTCTCGGTTGGTTGTGCATCTTTTTCTTCCACACTTTTTCCTTCCACTCAACTTTCTGTTAACATGCTTTGATACAGCACTCTGTGAACAGCCAGCTTCTATGGTAATGAATGTTTGTGGCTTACCCTCCTTGTGAAGGGTGTCAATGATTGTCTTCTGGACAACTGTCAGATCAGCAGTCTTCCCCATGATTGTGTAGCCTAGTGAACCAAACTGAGAGACCATTTTGAAGGCTCAGGAAACCTTTGCAGGTGTTTTGAGTTGATTAGCTGATTGGCATGTCATCATATTCTAATTTGTTGAGATAATGAATTGGTGGTGAATTGGCCAAAATCATCACAATTAAAAGAACCAAAGACTTAAACTACTTCAGTCTGTGTGCATTGAATTTATTTAATACACGAGTTTCACAATTTGAGTTGAATTACTGAAATAAATGAACTTTTCCACGACATTCTAATTATTGAGATGCACTTGTATATTTAAACAGGCACTATTGGGCTACAAAATATCCAATATATTGTGTATATATACGTGTTCCAAGGATTTGGGTTAGAGATATGCTCTGCTCCTTTGCAAAGAATTCAGCTGGAGTCTGAACTTGTGAATGGAGAAGTTGAGGTTGCGTTACAACCTTCGTTAGCTGTGGAAGGCGTATATTTGATTTTGGGAAATAATTTGGATGGAAACCGTGTGGCGTGCTGTTGTACCTCCTGTTGTGAAAACAACTCCAACTCTGTCTGCAGAAGCAGATAAAACTGCACAAGATTTTCCGGATGTTTTCGTCTCCTGCGCTGTAACTCGAGCAATGAGTGCCAAAAAAAAAAAAATGTGACCCAGAATAAAGAGGAATTAGAAAAACTTTCCTTTGATCCGTTAGCCAATTTGTCTTTGCTTCCTTCATTGATTTCCCGTGATGAGCTAATTGTGGCACAGGGAAAAGATGCCGGGTTAACAACCTTATTTGCGGCTGTTCAGCCTAATGACAACATTGAAAGTGCGGCTTCTGGTTATTTCATAAAAGACGGCATTTTGGTTCGGAAGTGGACGCCCTGTAGCGATCATGCTTTGGGTGAACCTATATTTCAGATCGTTATTCCAGATAGATTGCGTGATTTGGTGCTAAAAACAGCTCATGGCGATGTAGCTGGACACTTAGGGGTTAAAAAAGCCTACAACAGCGTAATGCGTTTTTTTTTTTTTCTGGCCTCGACTGAAAAGAGATGTGGCGAGTTTTATTAAGACATGCCACACATGCCAAATAGTAGGTAAACCTAACGAGGTACTAGCCCCCGCGCCGTTGTATCCCAACCCTGTTGTGAGCAATCCATTTGAATATTTAACTATTGATTGTGTGGGCCCGCTAAGTCCGTCCAAAGCTAGTTCTATCTATATATTAACTGTAATGTGTCAGATGACTCGCTACCCCACTGCTTATCCCTTGTGAGGCAGTGGTGAAAGCTCTTTCTCAGTTTATTTCAGTAATTAGTATTCTGTATTGGTAACGCTCCGGCTACCTTCCAGCGCCTGATGAATTGAGTGGTCTCAGGGCTGGAAGGGTGTGCCGTGTATTTAGGTGATGTCGTAGTGTATGGTCAGACGTGGGATGAACACCTTTGTCGTTTGCGTGCTTTGTTTGCTCGTCTTATAGAAGCCAAGTTAACTATCAATTTGGCGAAGTGTGAGTTACCGTAACTTATCTGGGAAAAGTAGTGGGACAGGGGGAGGTGCGTCCGATACGGGGAAAGGTGCGCGCTGTTGATAATTTCACCTGCTCCTACTACTAAAAAGGAGCTGATGAGATTTTTGGGGATGATTGGATATTATCGCCGATTTTGCACAAACATTTTGACTGTAGTTGCTCCGCTTACTGACCTGTTGAAGACCAAATGTAAGTTTGAGTGGTCTTCAAATTGTCAGCGGGTGTTTGAAAATGTGAAACTTTTTTGCTGAGTAGTGCCTCGGTGGGTTCGTGTGTTCCAGATCCAAGTTGATGCAAGCCGGGTGGGTGCTGGAGCTGTATTGTTACAAAAAGATGACGATGGAGTCGATCGGCCTGTTAGTTTCTTTTCTAAGAAGTTTAATTAGTATCAACTCAATTATTCCACAATTGAGAAAGAAACGTTGGCTTTAGTGTGGGCACTTCGACGTGCATGTTGGAGGTGGTTCAACGCCTGTAGTTGTGTTTTCAGATCACAATCCACTCACGTTTTTACAATCTTTGAGAATCCCTAACCAGCGGCTTATTTGTTGGGCTCTATTATTACAGCCGTACAGTTTAGATATTCGCCATATTCGAGGGAGGGATAATGTTACGGTAGAGCTTTGTCTCGTTCTCCGGTTGATGAATAAAATGAACTGTTATTAAATGTTATTTGCCTCCTCTCAGTTGTGTTTAGTGTTTTCAAGGCACCTGAAGATACTGAACAATGGAGTTGGGGTAGGTGACGAGATGAGAGGGGGTAAGTGACATTTGTATGGGAGCCCATACATTTTGACTGCTGATGTAAACGCGTTTGATTGTGGACTTTGTTTTATTTTTTGTTAATTATTAATGGTGCTTGCAGAGTTCTCTTTTAGGGGCCTCTGTTTTAAAAGGGGAGGTGTTACCGTTACGGCCAGAGTGTTCTCTTTTGCATCTGTCCACTAGGTGGTGTTCTGCGGTTTCATCTTTTCCAGAGAGGGAGTCGGGTACAAGTGTGGAGTGTTACCTGTGATTGGCCTTTGGGCTTAAAAGATGGAGATTCAGAGAGCAGTGAGGGTTCTGGACTTTGATGCCGTTTATCTTCCCTCTCCAGTCCTGGATTGTTTCTTTTGTTGTTGTTTTTTTCTACTTAATTCTTGTACTTTTTTTTATTTATTTTTGATTAAATGTTTATTTGCTGAATTTAGTCTCGTGTGGCTCCCCTTTCTACAATGTTACTTCACCCAGAGTGGTGGGAAGACCGAGGCTTCGTGAAACATTGAAACGGTCAACGCAAATGTGTTGAGGCTTCGAAACAATTTGACACCTGTCTCTACGGTGACACCTAGTATAACAGGGACAATGTTACCATCCTCTGCACCCCCCAAAAGGGCAGAATGAGTGCTCCTCAAATGGCTCATCATGGATGATGTATTACAGTAGGCTAGCTGCCTATCACACATACATCTCACTTTATTTTGTGTTTCCAAATGGAAATGCTCCCACACCACAGATGCACGGCATCTCTTGCGTGGAGCTTCCATTATTTCATATTGATAATTACATAATAATCTATGCATCAACTAGCCTATATCCTATCTCTAACGTGCTGTGCTTGTCACTGTCTAACTTACATGAATTTATATGTATGCCTATATGAATGTATCGGTATATTTATCCTAATTATCTGTCAATGTCTATAGCCTATCTATCAATATCTTAATTTTTAATCTAGCCCAAATATAATTAACCAAATTACACTATAAATATCACTATATTGCAAAATCTTTCTCCTCTCACAAAAACCCACAAAGTGAAGATGCGTTAACTCCACTTTTATACTTTGTGGGAGTTAGGTTGAGAGAGATATTTGTGATTGTGTGATTTGTTCCCGACCCTGACAATTAAACGCAGATTCGGCAGGTATGCCACGTCTCGAAACACTTGTGACACGCCCCGATGCTTTGAATCGTCTTAATCACGTGACATGGGTGTTTCGAATCACGCTTCGGAGCAGTGTTTCGAAACATCTGCGCTTCTGGATCTCGAGACCATGTTGAAACGTTAGCTTCGCATCAGCCATCCCTAACCCAGAGCCAGGTGGTTGTAACAGGCATCCACATCATCCATAAAAAAAAATCCATATCAACTGCCCACTACAAAAAGCACTATTATCATAACACTGATCCATATGACTGAAGTTTAACTCTGGTATGATTACACCAGGTTTGATGGCATGATGTCAACATTTCCTGCAAATAACAACGGGTTGATTTCAGTCTGTTTCTCACATAAAGCAATCTTAAGATTTGGAATTTAGTCATATGGATGAGTTTTGTCAACAGTCCTCAATGATGGTTCTCATTATGCAACAGAGAACATGGAGGAGAGTATTTTAATGTTTGGCTGAACGATTGCTTTAATGAGTTGTTGATCCTTAGAAAACAGTCTACTCACCCATGATTTTGAGAACCACATCTTCACTGTCATATGAACTTTCTCCACTCACATAACAGCGAAATGGACCTTCATCCTGAAGTGTGAGTTTCTCCAGCCGTAGAGAGACGTCTCCATCCTTCAGTCCACCAGACTGATCTGACCGCAGAGTCAAAGAGGTTCGGTTCCTGTACGATTCCTCCTGGATGTCCTGGATCTTCCCATGATTATAGAGGAGAATGGGGTTGCTGAACTGTTCGTGGCGGTACCAGCGGATCTCCAGAGCTTCAGCGTTCTCAGGAGGAGAGATCCAGCAGGGCAGAATCACTGTGGATCCCACATGAACCACTACAGGATCACCAGGAACCACTACAGTGAACGACACTGACAGACACAGAAAGACAGTGAAATATCAATAGTCATCTATATAAAAATATATATATATATATATATATATATATATATATATACACAGTTGTGTTCAAAATAATAGCAGTCCAACATCACTAATTAATAAAAAACAACATGCATGCTGTTGATTCTGTGTAATTGAATCGTTAATGAAAAGGGTGAGTTCAAAATAATAGCAGTGTGGAGTTTAATTAGAGAGATAAATCATTCTGTGAAAAAACTGGTGTCGAACAAGTGGCCCTTATTTAAGGACTAAGGCAGCAAATGTTGTTCTGTGCATTTCTCTCTGAAAATCTGAGTAAAATGGGTCGTTCCAGACATTGTTCAATAGATTAGCGTACTTTGATTAAAAAGTTGATTAGAGAGGGGAAAACATATAAAGAAGTGCAGAAAATGATAGGCTGCTCAGCTAAAATGATATCAAATGCTTTAAAATGGCAACCAAAACCAGAAAAATGTGGAAGAAAATGGAAAACTACCATTCGAATGAATCGAAGAATAGCCAAAATGGCAAAGACTCAGCCAATGATCAGCTCCAGGGTGATTAAAGAAAGTCTAAAGTTACCTGTGAGTACTGTAACAATTAGAAGACGTCTATGTGAAGCCAAGCTATTGGCAAGAAGCCCACGCAAAGTCCCATTGCTGAAAAAATGAAGAGGTTACAATTTGCCAAAGAACACACTGACTGGCCTAAAGAGAAATGCCACAATATTTTGTGAACTGATGAAGCAAGATTGTTCTTTTTGGGTCTAGGGGCCGCAGACAGTCTGTCAGACAACCCTCGAACACTGAATTCAAGCCACAGTACTCTGTGAAGACAGTGAAGCATGGTGGCGCAAGCATCATGATATGGGAATGTTTCTCATTCTACGTGTTGGATCTATTTATTGTATTCCAGGGATCATGGATCAGTTTGAGTACATTAAAATAATTAAAGAGGTTGTGTTGCCTTATGCCGAAGAGGAAATGCCCTGGAAATGTGTGTTTCAACAAGACAACGACCCCAAACACACAAGTAAGCGAGCAGCATCTTGGTTCCAGACCAACAAGATTAACGTTATGTCGCCAGCACAATCTCCAGACCTTAATCTAATAGAAAACTTGTGAGGTGACATCAAAAATACTGTTTCTGAGCCAAAACCAAGAAATGCAGAGGAATTGTGGTATCGTCCTGCGCTGTAATACTTGTTCACAGCCGCCAGACTCCACGCAACACAGATGTGAAGCAGTTCTCAGAAACCGTGGCTATAGTTCAGTCATTCACAAGAAAGCTACATCTTCAAGCAGTTTTCAGTTTATACAGTAAATGTTTGACTTTGTAAAGAAAAATGCAGACACTACAATTTTTTTTAACAGCCTAATATTCCTTTTTTTTTCACTTTCTGTAAAGTAATAACACATTTGCTAAATTTTTCTTCATGTTTTGATTTAGAATATAATGTGCAATGTTCCCGATGCATTTGTGTGTATTGAAGTAAAAGTTATTATAAGTCATTATCCTTTTGGCTTCGCTACTGTTCGGACGCTCCTGCTTATTGCTCTGCGCTTTGCTCCCTATTTATGTACTTTTCTCAGATTTCTTTAAGATTTTTAATTCAGCATATCAGCACAGTGCTCAAAAAAAATGTGTGCTCACAGTTTTTAGAAAAAGGAGACTCTTTGCCTCCCGCTGCCAGCAGTTTACATTCCGGAGACTACAAAACACAGCTGCCTACATCCAAACAGACGGGAAAGAAAATGCCTCTTGTGGAATCTACTTGCTGCATGAATTGCCACAGACTTCTACAAAGAATTGCAGTTCTTGAAACAAAGTTACTTGCTGGACCTCCAAAACAGGTGGAAAACACAGCAGATCATCATCACGGACCCCCTCAGCATACAGCCGGTGAGTCCTGTGAATCTAGTGAATCTCAACAGTTTATACCAAGTGTAGAGGAACAAGCTGATCGACAGACTAATCGATGGCACAAACAGGGAGCGAGACCCAAAGGCACTCGAGACATCAGATTGTCACGAGTATCTCGTATTGCTGCCGTAGCATCCTCTTCCCCAGATACGGCTATGACAAGGCATTAATGAATGTGGGTGAGGAATCCCCAAATGTGACAAAACATGCATCGTATCAGCCAGCAGCTAACATCGCTACTAACAGGCGCTCGAGGTCGAGCAGACAGCGGCACTCAGCTCAGAGCGCAGCCGAGCCCAGGACTCTGATAGTGGGCGACTCTACTATCAGAAACATCAGTAGCAGGACTACAACTACATGCTGCTTTCCTCAAGCAACCGTCTCTGATGTGAACAAGGAACTTCGGAACATTCTGATGAAGCACAAGACTGCAAATCGAATCATCATCCATGTGGGGAAGAACGATATTCGGAAAGAGCAGTCAGAACTGCTTAAGAAGGATTTCAGTGAACTCTTTGAAACACTTCAAAGACTTGAAGTTCAGTCGTTCATCAGTGGACCACTCCCAGCAAGAGGAACTAACATGTTTTCACGGCTGCTTGGGCTGAATACAGAGAACCTGCAGTACAAAAGGAGTCAACTTCATCGACAACTTCAATATTTTCTGGGGCCATAGACAACTGTTTAAACTGGACGGCTTCCACCCAAACAAACTTGGTGCAAGAGTCCTAAAGGACAATATATTTCTCCCTCCGTCATCCTTCAGTGGTGTGTGCCAATCCACTCGGCCTCAATGGCACACACACACCTGGACAGAGTATGAGTGACCACAGGACTTCATGTCAGCCTCAGAGTCATCTTGTGGTTGACACATCCACAAGGACACTGATACACCACGCAGCCAAAACAAACTTTCCTCATGGAAACTATCCCGGCTGAGCCCTGCCCAACGAGCTCTTCACAGACAGACTGTGACGTACTACAACAGCTCCAAGACTCAGCACCCAAGGACAACTATCTGGAAAACAGCCAGGGAAGCCAGGACAACATTTCACAGCCACCGGAAACACCAGAGCCAGAGCCCATCTCACCAGACACACTATCCCTCTCTCCAGAATCTCCACTTCTAAGCTTCTCACAGAAAATGGAGGAACTGGTGTATGCTGGGACCAAACTCTCCCACTTTCGCTGCAAGCCCCCAGATATCAACTAAAAAACGGCGGGCCCCACAACCACCAAAGACAGCAGGCCCAGCTCTCCCTCCTCCTCCTGTGAGAGCCTCCGACCGCTGCCACAACGCCAGGGCCCAAACCCTCCTCCATCGGCTGTAGGTGAACCAAAAACAACTGATAACAGCTCTCAGTGATATGTGTCGGGTCCCCGCTATATTAGCAGCAACACTCACAAATGTTACAGAACAAGCGGGAACCCAGTGTGCCTGTAGCCTTCTATATTTCTGTTTTATCACGTGATAGAAAGTCTAAGGCCTTCTCAAGCCGTACGGCTGACCCATCTAATCTGCGGCCTGTAATGCGTCAATCTGAGATTGCTGTAGAGAAATGTAATTCCATCAAGTTAGCATTTTTAAACATTCGCTCACTAAAAAATAAATCATTTGATCAATGATTATAACCACAAACAACCTGGATTTTATGTTTCTAAATGAAACATGGCTTGAAGACAGCTGCAGTGCAACAGTCCTCAATGAAACAGCCCCTCCTAACTTTAACTTTACAAGTGTCTGCAGGACTGTTAGGAGAGGTGGAGGTGTAGCTGCTCTATTTAAAGATGTTTATCAATGCAAGCAAGTGTCATTTGGTCAGTATTTGTCCTTTGAATCTAGGTATTGTGCTGAAAGGTGCTCCACGCATTCTGTTTATTTATTTACAGGCCTCCAAAATACTCTCCAGCCTTTGTTGAAGAGTTCACAGAACTGTTATCATTGATTTCCTCAGAGTTTGACTGTTTTACTATTGCAGGGGATTTTAATATTCACATAGATAATGCAGAAATCAAAACTGCAAAAGAAATTATAACTGTTTTAAACACTTTTGATCTGACCCAGCATGTGCATGGACCCACACACAATCGTGGACACACTCTAGATTTACTCATCAGTAGAGGTCTAAACATTTCATCCATTGTTATTAAGGATGTAGCACTATCTGATCACTTCTGTATTTTCTTTGATATATTGATCTCTGTTACCACTGAATCTAGATCTGTCTCTGTCAGAAAGAGATGCATTAACGAGAACACTAGTGCACTATTTATGAAGGCTATATCTTTAAAACCAAGCACTTCTGCAGACTCTGTTGATCTTCTCCTGGATTCATTTAACTCAAAAGTTAAGAATGTTATTGATGATATTGCTCCGGCAAGGGTCTGCAAGAAGAATGGCAGACAAAAATCACCATGGAGAAAATCAACAGCAGTTCAGAGTATGAAAAGACAATGCAGAAAAGCTGAGCGGATGTGGCGGAAGACAAAACTTGAAATTCACTATAGCATCTATAAAGACAGCCTTCATGCTTTCAATGTGGAACTAGCCACAGCTAGACAGACCTTCTTCTCAAACCTTATAAACAGTAACTTAAACAACTCTCGCACTCTTTTTGCTACTGTGGAGAGACTGACAAACCCCCCAAGTCAGATTCCCAGTGAAATGCTCTCCGACAGTAAATGCAATGAGTTTGCTTCCTTCTTTTCTGAGAAGATCAATAATATCAGAAAGGAGATTGGCATATCTACTTTTGCAGAGGTCACACAGATTCGACCGCAATTTCAAAAAGAAGTGACTATGTCTGTTTTTGAAGCAATTGATTGCAAAATTTTGAAAGAAATAGTACAGCACCTTAAATCATCAACTGCTATCTTGACACACTTCCCACATCTTTTTTCAAAAGTGTGCTTAACTGTTTAGAAGCAGATCTCTTAGAAGTGGTGAATGCTTCACTTCTTTCTGGGACTTTTCCAAACTCCCTGAAAACTGCAGTTGTTAAGCCCCTTCTGAAAAAGCGCAATCTTGATAACACAATGTTGAACAACTATAGACCAATATCAATCTTCCTTTCATAGGTAAGATTATTGAAAGGTAGTTTTTAATCAGCTGAACAACTACTTAAACTCAAATGGATACCTGGACAATTTTCAATCTGGTTTCCGAGCACATCATAGCACAGAGACAGCGCTATTAAGATAATAAATGATATTCGCTTCAATTCTGATTCAGGCAAAATATCAGTTCTGGTACTACTAGATCTTAGTGCTGCGTTTGACACTGTTGATCATAACATACTTCTAGAGAGACTGGAAACTGGTCGGGCTTTCTGGGATGGTACTCAAATGGTTCAGGTCATACTTAGAAGGGAGAGGTTATTATGTGAGTATAGGAGAGCATAAGTCTAAGTGGACGTCCATGACATGCGGAGTCCCACAAGGCTCAATTCTTGCACCGCTCTTGTTTAGCCTGTATATCTCCACTAAGTCAAATAATGAGAAAGAACCAATTGCCTATCACAGCTATGCTGATGATACCCAGATTTACCTAGCCTTATCTCCAAATGACTAACCCCATTGACTCCCTCTGCCAATGCATTGATGAAATAAACTGTTGGATGTCCCAGAACTTTCTTCAGTTAAATAAGGAGAAAACTGAAGTCATTGCATTTGGAAACAAAGATGAAGTTCTCAAGGTGAATGCATACCTTGACTCTAGGGGTCAATCAACTAAAAACCAAGTCAAAAATCTTGGGGTGTTTCTGGAGACAGACCTTAGTTTAGTAGTCATGTCAAAGCAGTAACTAAATCAGCAGAAACATTGCTGTCATGCAACTATCATCTCAAACATTGCAAGAATTAGATGTTTTGTTTCCAGTCAAGACTTGGAGAAACTTGTTCATGCCTTCACCAGCAGGTGGATTATTGTAATGGTCTCCTTTAAAGAAGAGCATTAGACAGCTGCAGCTCATCCAGAACGCTGCTGCCAGGATTCTGACCAGAACCAGAACATCTGAGCATATCACACCAGTCCTCAGGTCCTTACACTGGCTTCCAGTTACATTTAGGATTGATTTTAATGTAATCTCTCAATGGCCTAGGACCTAAATACACTGGAGATATGCTCACTGAATATAAACCTAACAGACCACTCAGATCATTAGGATCGAGTCAGTTAGAAATACCAAGGGTCACACAAAACAAGGGGAGTCCGCTTTTAGCTATTATGCCGCCCGCAGTTGGAACCAGCTTCCAGAAGAGATCAGATGTGCTAAAACATTAGCCACTTTTAAATCCAGACTCAAAACTCATCTGTTTAGCTGTGCATTTGTTGAATGAGCACTGTGCTACGTCCCAACTGATTGCACTATGTATAATCATTTTCTATTCTTAACTGTTTTAATTTTTTTTAAATCAATTTTTAAATCACTTTGTTTTTATTGTTGTAATTATTATTATTTTATTATTTTTAATGACTATTTCACTTCCTTTAATGTAAAGCACCACTGTGTATGAAATGTGCTATATAAATAAACTTGCCTTGCCTTGCTTATAAAGATTTTGAGCTTTACTCGCTTTTTCAAACACACTGCTATTATTTTGAACACAACTGGATATATGTGGTCACATTTACCATTGTTGGATGAATTTTCATGGCCGAAATCCAGTCATTCACGCGATCAGTTTAACAGAAAGCCATATGGTTTGAAAGTGACTTCTATTTTTCATACATCGCTACACTACTGAATATTGACAATGGATGTTTTTTGTCAATGAAATTTCACTAATTTGAGTGCCACTTTACTAGTCACATTGATTATAAATCTGCAGCATCTTTTTCGTGAAAACAAATTAAGATTTAGGGGCACATAATCCACAAGGCAGCCTGTAGGCTATTTCTGGCCTTTAGATGTTTTTGAATAGCTGAAACCTAGCTAATTAAAAAAAAAAAAGTAGATTAGCGCCCAATTAATAGAGACGGTATTTAGTGTAGTGTCACATTACTCTAAATCACCTTTCATAAACACAGCCTAGGCTATATATGTAATCTTCTATAATATCCAATAGAAACTGATCGCATATGTAAGGGTCCTGGGATTCGATAATATTTCAGTCCCCCAGAGTTTCTAAAGTGGTGGTTCAACAAAATAAATTGTTAGAAGCTTTTCACAAAACTTTGGGATGCCCATTATAATGAATACAAATAATTATTGCATTTTAATATATTTTAGCATAAAATAATGTCTTATATCTATCTTAAACCAAGCATATTGTCATGTCCCAGAGGCACTTAACCGAGTTTGTACTTGTACTATTTGTGTTCCTTTCTTGTAAAAAATAATATTCTAAAAAAAATGCAAAATATTTTATTAAAAAAACATACTTTAAAGTTATGTCTCTCAGTCTGAACTCAACCCCGTCACACTAACCATTCTACGCTTCTTTAATTGTGGTGCAGAAAACGGTTTGTAGTATCATCATTTGTGAAGCATGTTATAGTCAACTCAACCCTGACCCATAAAATTAAGATGCAAAATTATTACTTTTTCAACATTTTAGTTTCATCCATAAGTATATACAATGTGTCTACTCTCCAACACTACATGAGCAGCAGTGGCCATTTTGAGTAAAAAACCACAACCCCGTCACAAATATATGTATTTCTCATTGTTACGGGGTTGTAAACTTGTGACAGTGTGGAGTTATTTTCTTCATTTTCTTTATAATTTTAATGAAAAATATAAAATAGTCATATTTTAAGTAAATATATATAATCCAAAATCATGACAACTTTTTGTTTTAAATAGAATTTTTGACATAATAAGTCCACTTAAACGCTGACAAGCATCATACATCAGAAACTGCGCCCACATTTGCAGCAGAAAGACAATGTTGGCCATGCAGATATGTAAACCCAGAAACAAGGGGACAATATGAGAGAGAAACAAAACCAAAAACTTTAATTTAAGGCAATGTATCCCTTCAAATGTGTTACAGTCTTCAACCCCGTCACACCTTGTCACAATTAAGAACAAAAGTAGTTCTTGCTGATTACCATCTGACATGTTAAGGACTAAAACAATAAAACTGTGTTTGTAGCTAAAATTTTAAATTAAAAATATTTTTTACAAAAATAAAAGTTTGTCTCATTTCTCATAAGTTTTTCTCATTAAATTGCTATGAGGGACACATGAGCAGTAGGTATTTGTTTAACAATTTCTGTGTAAAATCCTTAAACCAATCCCATTTATTCCATTACAGGGTTGAGAAAAAAAAGGTGTCTAAAGCTGAAAAAAAAAAAAAAAAACTGAAAATAATAAAAGGTCTTTAATCCCTGAGGTGTGAAAATATGATTTTTTGGAGGTTGGATATGTGCCTAATGATCTGGGATATTTAGAAGCTGAATCACATGTAGTTAAAAAACATGTTCCAAGTTGAAATGTTACCGAATCCCAGGAATGACCCATAAATCTCGATGAATATGAATGTGTTTATCTCTTCTGATGAGATATATATAATTATTTTTATTTTTTTTTGTGCCGCCCCCCCCCCCCCCCCCCCCCCCCCCCCCCGCGTGTCATGGAATAATGCCCCGGGCAGCTGCCACTGCTTCGGGCCTGTGTGGAATATATGAACCTGAATGAAATCCAAACGTGTTTGTGGTGTTCTTACCCGAAGTCTCTACGAGGAGATTCACCAGAAAAGCGATAATAATCGACGACATGCCTGTGAAAATACAGAGAGATTCAAATTAAACAATCTCTGAGGGAGATTCTTCCAGAATAAATGATATGAGACATAATCGATCATGTCGTATTCAACGAGAAAGCAAACTCACCGGAGACAAAGACTCGTCCGATAAATCACAGTTATTAAATATATCTACAAACGGTGCAACAGACGAAAATGAGTCAGAATTCAAACGTGCTCCCGATTTTCCTGTTTTACTTTCGCTTTCTACAAATAGCGTCAGATGACGCCTCAATACAGACGTCATGAGATAACGCTTTATATTCGGTGTAATTAGCGGTGGTTTTGTGAAATTATATATGCGGTGTGAAAATAGGATATGTGCGTGTTTTCTGTTGTTATGACACGCTTGAGGAGATTGAACACGGATCTCGTGTGAGGAGTTGTCTTTTTTCCCTGTTGGAAAAAACATAACCTGAGGGAAAAGCCTCAAATACGCGCTGTTTTGATCGATGTATGACAGTATGGACGTTCAGCTCCTCATGTGGAGGAAGATTCATCAGTCTGCTCCTGCGTCTGATAAAAGAACAGCTTTGGGAATTTTACAGACGGGTTCGCTTGCCTTTATTTTGTGTGTTAAAGAAGCTTACGTAGGCTACCCTGACTGCTGATCAGGACTCTCTTTATTTCTCATGAAAGTGCGTTTTAATGGCATGCTTTTCTGTTTGTATGTACTGTTTATACGCAGAAATAAGGAGTGGTCGACTTGCGCAGAACGATCAGTGTGTGACATCAAAGTACCGCGAGAGCGATGAGAGCGCGCAGCGCCAGCACCCGTGCGGTCCCGAGGGGTCGCAGCTGGGCTGATATCTGGGACCCAGCTAATTCTGTCCTCAGTTTCCATGGTGGCCCAACATGGGTTAGCCCAGATGGGCTGATGATGGGCTCCATATAGGACCCATACGGGTTAACCAGGTAGCTCCCATCTGGTGCCTACATGAGTCTGCCTACATGGGTTAGTGATGGGACCCAGCTAGGTCTTACATAGGTCTCTTATGGGCTACAACAGGTATACACATGGGCTGATATATTTGTCTGTTTGAGTTACCTTATTTTACAGTCAAGTCAAGTCACCTTTATTTATATAGCGCTTTTACAATACAGATTGCAAAATCAAAGCACTTAACAGTATCAGATTGGAGGACAGAGTGTCAGTAATATATAATGATAAGATTAAACACTCAATTTTCAGTTAAAGGCATTTCATTATTGAATTCAGAGATGTCATTGTCTAGCTCAGTTTAGTTTAAATAGTATCTGTGCAATCAAATTGGCAATAATCGCTAGAAGTACACCCCTAAACAGAAACATTTCATTAAATCCACTAAAATGCTAAAGCTATTCAATAAACAGAAACCAGTAGTTCATGCTTTTAAGCAAAGTTTATTTGGAATCATTTAAACATTATTATTATAACTTGTACATTTACAACTTTATATATATATATGTATAAGTTAAGCTAAGTGCAGCTCCTCACTCCTCGCTCTCCCAACGGCCCTTTGAAAAGACTACAGTTAATCAACCACTGTGCCACTTTTTCAGTTAAAACAGACGATTCTTGTCTTTTTAAAGATTGTATTTCCATTTAATAATCACAAATATCTTAAGACTTACCTATCTTGCTCTCCAATACGTGCCACTTTGATGTTGAGTTTTCTGCCTCATTTCTGGTAATTTGGTTTGTAAGAGAATTTTTTTCAAGCTTCCTGTGAAGCACATAAAAAGCATTAAAGTTAGATTAAATTCCATATTTAAGCCCTTGCAATAAATAAGCAGTCATCTCCATTTTTTCAGGACGTACAATAATGGTATCAGATATAATATTCTATCATAAATGATTTCTGTGTAAACAAGGGCACAGGGCATCATTTAAAGGCATAGTTCACACAAAAATTGAATTTGTCTCTGAACTTGAATCTGTCCATCTGAAAAAAAAAAAATAATTATCAGGCAATGTATAGGTCATTTTCATTGCCATTACAGTGAAATAACTGAACATAAACACAAGAGCCTGATAAAAAATGATTTTAGAAGAAAATTTCAGACGGTTTTGGCATTTGATGTCTTCATTTGTTCTTATTTTATTATCACTTCACTTGTATTAGTGTACTTGTCTTTAATAAAGTTAGAATTTTATTATTTATTATAAACTGTGAGTTTCGCTTCACAACAAATTAACAGTTACTTATCACTAAAATAAGCAGTACACCTGGTTCATATTCTCGTAATTTGGGGTATTGCTTGTCCAAATATGGACAATTATTTGCATTCAATCAAACTGATTTGATTCCACTGATTTACGAAGAACAAACTCAACTCTACCAAATAACCTCTGTTTGCACATGAATGTTGTAAATAATCCAACAGCAAGTAAACATACCTTATACCAGTGGTTCCCAGCCTTTTTTCTCTGAGGTCTCTTAGAAATGCACATTTGACATTGAGTTGACAGTAGCAGTTTGAGTTAGGATGCAGATCATAGTTCATTACCAAAATCAGTAACATCTGTAAAAAAAAATTGCAACAACCTCTTTTTTTACATGGTGAAATTTTATTAAAATGAACCATTGTTCTTCCATAGTAGCATACATTTACATCATGATAACCAGAGTTAAAACCACACATACAGCACCTCAATACTGTGGTAAAAATCCAACTATATGGTTTCTAGGTAGCCTATTTATATGTAAAACAGTAGTCTAAATACATTTATTATAAATGCACAAATATAGTGTAATATCATTCCATTACTCCTTTAATACATTTAATACATGTCTACATTAACATAATAAATATGATATAAATACCACACATTTCTGCCACAATACCATGGTGTAGTTAATGTTACTACAGTAAATCCTGGTAAACGATGACGATTTGTAGATTGAAAAGGCTTCTGACTGTATCGTTGCACACAGTGTTTTTCTGCTGTTTGTCAGCCCTGTTTTATCTGGATTTAAACTGGTTTATATCAGTTAACTGATATTAGTTTATACCAGTCATTTGTGTTCTTCGCTGAATTCAAGCGCCTCTCACTGGATCTCGCGGCGCTGTTTAGTGGTTGAGTGATTGGCGAGTTAACACATCTGCTCAGGTTTGAACCGAGTGGATATGGTCTGTGTGGCGCGGTTCAAAAGAGTAGCACTGTTTTGTTCCGCTTTTCCAGCATAAACATTACATTGAATGTTTATCAAACTTGTTTTATCGAGGAATATTATATCACTATAATTGTAGTTATTGTTTTATCGCCCAGCCCTACCTCAAAGTATATCTGCTCCCGCGCCCCCCAGGTTGGGAACCACTGCCTTATACAACCTCTGTGAAAATGTCTTAGGCTACCTTAGGTTTGTTGTTTTGGAAATGTTATAATGATTATCTCATTGTTTTTTATTAGAACACAACCAGAAAATACAGGAAATTTGTAGGCAGTATTAAAAAAACAGAAAGGTGAATGGTGGCCTAAGACTTCTGCACACAGTACTGTAACTTAGGTGCAAAAACGTTAACGTTCAGCCCTGTGAACCTGCTAAATGGTCATGTTAGAACATCCCTCTTGTTTCTGGAAGGTGGGGTCTGCCAATTTCTGCTCCGCTGCATGAACATCCAAGACCGTCCGATTACTCCCTGTAAGAAAAATGCTTATTACTTTAAAACATTTAAAAGCCTTACAGCAGTGGGAATAAAAGAATGCCTGTACCGACTGCTTTTAAGTTTAGGCATGCTATACCGTATACCAGAAGGAAGCATTTTAAACTCGCAGAACAGTGGATGAGTACAATCTGCAAGAATAGCTTTAGCTTTCTGTAAAACACACCATTCTGTAGGACTAGATCTAAAATCAACTACCATATCTCTGGCCTTTTTTATGTTTACTTGCAAAAAGTCACACCATGTCATAAAATCATTCACCACTGGACCATGACGATTCTCATCCTTAGTCAGCAAACTAACAATAACAGTATCATCAGCAAATTTTAAAATGAACCGGTCTGTGTGTTTACTCACACAGTCGTTATAAAATGTAAAGCAAGGGCGAGAGAACACATCCTCGAGGAGAACCTTTGGACGTAATAAAGGTAAAAAAATGGTAACCACCCCACTATATTAAATTCTACTTTAAACTCTGAAAATAATTTCTTTACTAAAACATGGGGCAGAATAGTATTATAAATGTACACTCCATATTACACAGTCTCATTTCTAAACGCATTCATTTCACTAGTAAAATCAAATCTAGTATAAAACATATTCAATTCTTGTGCCAACTGTATATCAGATCGATAACCAGCTAATGTTATGGGGGCATTGCTTTTACTGTTGGATCCAGTTATAGAATGCATACTCTATGGAATCAGATTTGTGCCGATTAAAATGAATGTAATTTTTCAAGAAACTTATGAAAATATAAATTGAAACTGAATAAAATCTCTTTGAAACTAAAAAAACAAAACAAATTACAGACAAAATATTTGACTTCGTTTTTAATATACTGTAGGTTTTGCAGCTGTTTTCTCCTCTTTCATTCGCTGATCTGTACTTACAAATGTGCTTCCAGAGTTTTCGTTTACGCTTCTGAAGTTTTCGTTTGCCATTCTAGCACAAATATCTCGTGGGGGCGGGGCTAACAGCGGTGTGTTCTCATTGGCTACTGAGTTTTTGATTGACAGCTTCTTGAGCTGGAAGTGAAGTAGTATTGTTGCGTCTGTGTGGATGTGAGGTCTGTTAGCAGCTTCCTATTTCATTTTAATGATATAAAATTATATATTAAGATTTTTTTATCATTATTTTATCAGTGTTTTTCTGCTGCTACACTACATTGTTGAGGTGATTTCTTAGAAATAGCAAAGCGAATGATATCATCATTATTATCATCAATCATCGTCGTAATCAGGATACTCGCGGTAAATTGTCTTGATTTAGTCCAATCATTACAGGACCTGGTTATCTACACACAGTTACAGTCTTCAATTAAAGATCAAGATAAAGATAAACTTTATTTGCCCCCGAAAAGAAATTTGTCTCGGGCAGAGAGCTACAATGTTGCTCTAAACAATAATACATAATGATAGACAAAACAGTTAAGAACATACATTAAAATACAACAATGTGTAATATAAGTAAATGCAAAAACACAGTAATGTGCCATAGGTGCGTTGTTCTTATTAGAATTCAATAGTTTTATGGAGGCAGGAACAAATGAAAGCTTCAATCTATTAGTTTTACACATAAGCATTCTCAGTCTCTTTCCTCAGTGCTAATACTTTTTTCCCTCCTCCTCACTGTCTGTTCATATAAAGTCTGTATAGGCACATTTTGTTTTATTCCTATGATTTTCATGGCTGTTTTGTGGATATGAGCCAATTTGTTTTTCAGTTGAACAGAACCAGATTCCAAACCAGATTGTAATTCCATAGCGAATGAAACTTTCAAACATGGCTCGGTAAAAAAACAAGCAAGATATTGCTACCCACTCCATACAGTCTCAGCCTCTTCCAACAAAGAACACTGTCCATATAAAACCCCAGGTATCTGTAAGATGTCACTTGCTGTATCACTGTGTCTTTAATGATCACAGGCCTATGTTCAGGTACACTTCTTGGGTCAAAGACCATTTCTTGTGTCTTTTTCACATTTAAAACAAGACAGTTCTTGTCACACCACTGAATGAAAGTATCTATTTCACTGTGGTAAGATGATAAGTCCATGTCTTTATGTAAAAGACTTAAAATGGCAGTGTCAGCAGCATATTTCATGATATAATTATTAGTATATGTGCTCCTGCAATCATTCATATACAAAGCAAAAACACAGGCGATGAAACACAACCCTGTAGCACTCCTGTGTTACCATCTGACCTCAGAAAGTGTCCCATTGAGCCTGACCTGCTGAGTTCTATTACTTAAAAAAGAATAAAACCATTTGATTAAAAAAGTACTAACACCCATGCTGTACAGCTTCTCTAAAAGCAAATGTATCTGTACTGTATCAAATGCTGAACTAAAATCAACAAATAAAATACGAGCGTAGGCTTTATTATTCTCGATGCTTAGACACAAGATGAACAATGCTAAGAGCAGCATCCTCAGTACTCCTGTTCTGCTTATACGCAAACTGACAGGTGTCTAGTAGTGGCTCTACTTCTTTTTTCAGCAATGAAATTACAAATTTCTCAAGGCACTTCATGCCATTTGAAGTCAAAGACACAGGACGAAGATCATTATTTTCTCTAGCACCAGGTTTTTTAGGGATTGGTGTTATGTAGGACTTTTTCCACAGAGCTGGCACAATGTGGGTATCAAGCGATCGCTGAAATAGGGGACACCATGCAATAGCAAGCTCTTTAACAAAAAAAGCTGGTAACCCATCTGGCCCAGAAGCCTTATTGGTGTGCAAGCACCTGAAAAGGTGCTGCACATCACGTGGGTCTACTTCCACCCAAGAAATGTCTTTGGTGTCAGACGGTGATTGCAATATGCTATGACATTCCTCTAAATCATTTTGTGCCTCAAATCTCAAATAGAAATCATTCAGCTCATTTGCTCTTTGTAGATTGTATGTTATAATATGTTTCTTAGCAGGGTTCATATTGGTGACCAATTTCATTGTTTCCGAAAGTTTTCTTGTGTTAGAAGTATAACAACTGTGTTTCATAGTTTGCCTTAGGGGTGAACAATATGACCAAAATCTTATATCATGATACAATTAATTTTATATCACGATAACGATATATATCACAATATAGTAATTTGTTTTCTTTTAAAAAGGTTTTTATGATATTAAAATCTTTGATACCATAGAGTTTTCATAATCCTTGTCAATATCCAATGTCAATAATCAAACTACTATAAGCCTAAAAATAGACTAACAAGCCTAATACAAGAAAAAAACTCTAGCTCACTGAAAAGAAATAAACAGTCAGTGATGAAATAAGTATTAGAAACTAATTGCAAGCAATAGGACAAAAACCTACAATAAATAAGAAATGCTACATACATTGTGTAAATTAATTAGTCTTCACTGTGTTAATTATATCTATCTATCTATCTATGATAGATATAATTAACACGTGTATTATGTATAGATTCTATACACACACACACACACACACACACACACACACACACTTACACACACACACATATATATATATATATATATATATATATATATATATATATATATATATATAATTATAATTTTTTATATTATTATTTCTTCTTATTAAAGTTACAAAAGTGATTTACTCAAGAGCAGTGAGAGATTTTCTATCAATGTGCTATGATTAATATGAATGGCAGACAGAACGAATATTGGACAGCTTCCCCTTTAAGACCGAAGTTCGGATCCAATATACTGTTACATATGCGTTTTCTCTTTCAGCTGTTTCCTCTCTCTTAACACCTAAATCGCTGTCTTTATGAGGATACTTGCCAAGACAAGGATTCTGAAGCATATAAGTGTGCATTACATATTATGTAATCGTTCAAAGCCAATAAAGCGGCAAAAAAAAATAAAATAAAGTGCACGGTCCTCTCATAGAAACGAAGACGGCGCACGCATATAGCTCTGTTGTTTGTATTTCAACGGCTTAAAATCGGTTGTTTTAAAACTGCAGTGCTTAAAAACGTGTGCCCATGCTACAGATGTAGTCCCTCGTTTAGGAGCGAGCTCCTCGTTTTGTTCTGGTTCTGTCTCTAATAAAAATTATTACCGTAAACAATGTATTTTGCGACACCACGAAATAAACGATATAGCATAATATGAAACATAGACTTTTTATTTCGTCCATGCGATATATTGTAACAGTTACCTTCTGTTACAAGGTTTATTTTGGGTGCTATGCTCATTCTGACCTCTAGGTGGCACCTGTGGCCTCACCTGTTTCTGTATAAATCAGGAAGTAGTAGAGTAAGAAGCAGATTCAGTTTGAATCCCTCATGACTTCATGGTTGTACAAACAATCCTGGTTGGAGAAACATTTAGTTTGCTGCTCAACCGTAAGTTTACTGTTCTATTTTGCACCTTGCTGTCTAAATACAATTGGTGGGTACTTTTAAGTTTAACCTTTAGTGGAGTTTACTGTTTAATATTTTGTGTATTATGTTTGTTTAGTTACTATATGGATTTTGATAAGTTGTTATCTTTTGTAGAGGATTTTTGTTTGTCCCAATTCATGCTCACCCAGAGCATGTTCATGGCAATGAAGAATGGATTAACAACTTTGTTGTTCCTTTGAGTGCATGATTGCACCTGTCCAAGGATTTTACCCAAAGCTTCCCGGCCTACCTCTGCAAGGAAGTGCATCTATCGTCTCATCAACAGATAAGACTGTTAAACTACTTATGAACCGCATTACTTACCAAGATCTTTACAAAACGTCATCCGCATCTGTGGACATTCCGTATTTGAAACCCTACTCATCTATTCTGGACATTGTGGTTTACTTTTGTTTTGTGACTGTTTGCTGGGGTAATTTGTGTATTTGGGAAGCATGTAGTATGGGGTTTGTGAATATTTGGTGTAGATAGTTTAATACAGTTTGGAAAAGGGATATCCATTGTCTTTGTTTTTTTTATTAATCAAAACTTTATTATACTGTAACCTATAGGACCTCTTGCAAAAATGATTCCCCCCTCTTACCTGTAACAGGCCCGGTTTAAAATAGTCGGGACAGTTATAATATATCATCATATTGCACAGCCCTGTCTCATTATCTTTTACTGACAGATACAGAATATCACAGAGAGCTACAGACCTGATTCTACAGACAGATCAGGAAACGTTCAGTCTATTGATAATCAATCAATTCTGTTCTGTTCTGTTTGTTTTGAAACTGATCCTAGGTTAGAGCAGTTTGGTCGCAACCCTTCAATGTTTTTGTCCTAATCAGCCATAATCATGACAAGTTACATGCATCATGACGTTTCTTTGTTCACTGAGAAACCATTTTTAGCTTGAAATGCATCACATCTGTCCTGGTTAGGAAACAGTGTTGAATGAAACAGAAGTTGCAGGCTTCAGTTTATGTGTTTCTGTTGCATTTTCTTCTTTTGACAGCATCAAATCCAGCCAATCAGCTGTTGGCTCCGCCCCCAAACCTTGAAGAAGGTGTACACCAGCCTGCTGAGCAGCGTCTTTGGACAGGTATCTCAAACTTAGTCATTTCTGCTCTTGTGGTTGGAGTCTGTATTGAGAAACCTGGTGTGTTGTTACATTGAGTTCTGTTCAGCTCACAAAACTGTCATATGACTTCAGAACACTTAGAATACATCACACAAGTCATGTAGACTACTCACATGAATCCAGGTGGGCTCCCCATGTGGTCCCCAGTTGGGTAATTAATGAGAAATGTGTGCATGGGCTCAAAATGAGCTACACATGGGATCCTATTTGTTTTATCAAATATACAAGTGCAAACATAATTAATCCCATATAGGGTAATTACATGGATATTTAGTGCACATATGTGTCTTTAAAATTATTTTTGTTGTTGTTTTGACACTTAATTTAATTTTTAAATTTTTTTAAATTTTACTTAATTTAATCAATCTAAAAAAATCTCTCCTCCTTTTACAGTCTATGATTCCAGCACTCATGCATTTCTACCCAATTTTCCACTGACATTTTGCAAAAAAATAAATAAAAAAAATGCAGGGCACTGACAACTTTCTCGTGAGATCCCATCCTCCACGATATCAAACTGCCGTGAGATGCAGCCCTGCCTCGATCTGCATCAAATGCTGCGTCCCAATGTGCCTACTTATACTATGCCCTTAAAGTATGATCTCTTTTGGTGAAGAAAAAGTACACCCTTTTGAGTGTGTAGTAGAAGAGTAGGCAAGCTTTGGGACATACAATCACGTCACACTACTGCGTCTTTAATAGACCGCTCTGTCGCATCTGTTACACGCACCCTGTCACTGTGAACTGGCCTGTTAATAATCTTGTCACAGTTAACATCCTCCACATGTAACTTCCTACCGTATTGGTGAGAAAAGAAGTAGCTGGTTGATCTGCCAGTCGTGGGTCTTTTATGTGGAGAACTCTGCTATTTTCTGCATAATGATGCATTTAAAAGTTAACGACCAAATAGATGTTTATAAAAGTTCACATTGCTGTTGCAGATGAAATGCAACACGGATAACAATAAATAAATATTTTTTACCAGGTTAAATGTTGATTATTAGTAACTGAAACCCCTTTTTGTAAACCCCTCTACCTAACGGTCGATCGCACGCATCCGCCACGTTTGTAGTTTTTCTAACGTGTTTTATTCGTGTTTGTAGTTCTCGACCGAATCCTTCAACAAAGCGCAATGGATTGTGGGCAATTTTAGCCATTAGAGTGTGCACGGATCCACACTTCAAAAATCGACCTGAAATATAGACCATCTTTTGGCAAACTCTTTTCAACACATTATGCTTTGGGACCATATTGTAATCTCACATACTATTTAGGATGGATAGTATGAACATTGGAACGCAGGGATAGACTATAGAATACCCAAGACGTGTCACTTGTATAGTTTTGAATCGGAAAAATGCAACGCTCAATATGGCCGCTCAATCGCAGGAGGCCCAGCCTTCTGAATGAAAGAGCCAATGGCTAATCAGTAAAGTCAGCGCGTCACTGCAGCTGCCGTTACAAGTCCCGGTTGCTGTAGAAACAGTCAGTGTTCTGAGACGTGCGCTGAGGACTGCGCATGCGCACTGGCTGATCTAGCCTGAAAAATAAGCTTTTTGTAACACTATTTGAGCAAAAGAAACAACATTAATGATACAGTTGTTGTCAGATTTCTTTGGTGATTTCAAATATGAAATCTAATCGTAAGCTTAGTGAGCAGTTTTGGAGAATTTGATGTTTCCCCATAGCCTGGTAATACCAAACTTTGCTACTTCGCTTTGCTTCGTAGACAGAGTCCGGAAGGGCATAATTGACAAGCGTTTACTTTCTTGTGGGCGGGTGCTTGTCTGAAGTTTAAAATCATTGGTGTACCTGTAAGCCAATCACATAAAGGTTGGTTATGACGTATGTTATTTGCCGGCTCGGCCGCCTCGAGCTTCCGCTGTAAACACTGGTATGCAGCGAAAACAAAACCATCGAGCAAAATACCGGAGTGAAGATGGCTGTGAACGACTTTTGCAGATTATGTGAAGTAAATCTACGCATCCACAATTATTGCCTTGCCGGACTTTGGCCTCCCCAGTTTCTCGCTGACGATCGGTAACCGTTGATAAATTAAACTTTTCCCAAAACCTGTCGGGAGTAGAGCCACAACATCACCTCCATTCAAAATGTGAACCAAACACTCTTCTTGTTCGGGCTTCGGTTGGCAAATGCCAGGAATATTCTCCACAACAGAGCGAATAGGATCCCGTGTCTCCATGTCCGCTGTCGTTTTAGATTTCCTTCACCTAAACCTAAACTACAATCTTAAATTCAGCGCTTAGCATCTACGTCACGGCTCTCAGCCCGCCCTCTGTTCGTTGGTTGGCCGGCTGCTGCGGAGCTGGAGATAAACTGGGAGATGGCCTGCTATATCAGACTGAATACAGAAGCGAACTGAAATTGAGCAGAAGTATGAAGTCTGACGTAGTCAGGCTAGTTTCCCCATTCAAAGAGATAGGAGCTGCACTTGCATGGCGTTTCAAAGATGGCCGCCGTGTGACATGACTTGTCTTAAAGAGACTTTAGGTGCGTTCGATTTGAAGCAGTGCTGCGCAGAATGATCACCTTATGACATCCAAGTACCGCGAGAGCGATTCGAATGCATAGGATCCGACTGCTTTCTTATCGCTCTCGTATTTATCCTCCATTTTTATTTTAATTCAAACATGTATTTTAGATTTTTGTAGAAAGTATGACAACAATCACATAATCCACAGAGATCGCACTGTCAGTGTTTGGGAATATGCACAATTTAAATACATAATAGCATGAAATCAGATTAAAAAAATAAAACATTTTAGAAGAGAAAGCAGCATCACGGTTGTCTGAACAATGAGCATTAAGCTGTGTCATCAGTCAGTCGTTTCCCATCATGCTTTTGATCAGCGCAGCCGGTGGAGAGCAACTGCGTGCGACTGCTCAATCCGACACAGCCGCCTCGCCGTCGCAAGAGTTTTTTGGCACATGTCAGCATGACATCAGAGCAAGGCGGACTTAACACAGACACTTTTCTAACCGGCATGCATCTCGCGGCGATCACGGGTGATCGGTTCTGCGCAGATTTTGCTCATCTCAAACAAGCCTTTTGTCTCCATGCAGTGTGGATCCCGCGAGATTTCATTCAGCATTATCCATCCCCCATTGCGCCGACGCCATTACTACCAAAGAACTTATACTGACAAGAAGTGAAAGCGAATAGAGTGTTCCACTGCAGCAGTGGCGCCTGCGCTTCCGCCAATCTGGAGTGAAAGCGACTTGGCAGTCCACTAGATTCCAGCTGTCGCTGTGGCAAATATCAGCTGATTTGTTTAAAAACCCGTACATTAAAGCTGAAATAAAGCCTGAACAATGACAACAATAATGTACAATCACTAGACAAGTGATCATCAAACCCTTTTAACAGTTTATTTTACAGACTTTGTCTGTAAAGTCTTCCCCTTTTTTTACACTAAACCTTTGCTCTCTGAAACCATATCAGTTCCGGTTAAAATTAAGATCAAGTGTTAGCATTATAAACACTGAATTAATACCAACATATGAAGTTAAATTAAAGACAGAAAAATTAAGAATGTTGGACAATAAATATATAACAGGAATATAACCGCTTGAATGTAAACTGTTTTCGCAGTATTGTCTTATATTAATGTCCATTAATAAATCTGGCCCTAAGAATAAAACACACAATTTATGTGCACTACTGCTAAGATACTTTCAGGGTGCTTTATATCATATTAAAACAGCCATATTATATCATATTTACAGTCCCAGTTTCTAATACGGAAAAGAGCTGTCTGGAAATTCTCCTACACTTTTTACCATTGTATTTTTAAGAAATAATTCCTACCGATACATCACTTTAAATGTACTCAAGTAAAAGTACACAATTTTTAAACTACTCAAAGTACAATTACTGATAAGAACTGCTTGATTACTGTAACATGAGTATTTGTAATTTGTTACTTCACACCCCTGGGAACATCACAGGAAATTTGTCATTAAAGCTGCCAACATTTGTACCTCATCGCCAAGTTTAATGATCGATTAGTACACAGGTTAGAGTAGAAACTAAAGTATTTGAGATCTCAGGCCGGAACAGAGCAAATGAAGAATCAGTGCGACTCAGTATTTTCCTCATTCAGTAGAATTTGTTAAATTTAACAGACCTCTATTCTATTAGTGTAATTTTACTATGACTAAGAACTAAGACATTCCCCATACATATTTACAGCCATTTGTCTCTGCGTTTTATGGCGTTTCTATTTCCTTTATTTAACCAGGTAGGCACATTGAGATATTACTATCTCTTCTTCCAGTGAGACCTGGTCAAGATGGCAGCACATAAAGTTTCATACAAAAAAAGTCACAAAGACAGTACCACAAATTACACAATCACAATTAATAAATAAAGTCTGATCATGGAAAAACAATTACAAGTATCCTTTAAAACATTATACAAAAGACATTTAAAAGTACTCAATGTTGGAAGTGTATCCAGATTAATTACATTTTGCAATTAATTCCAGGCCCAAGGAGCATAAGCAGAGAAGGCACATTTACCAAATTTTGACAATACCCTTGGAACTGTTGACCGAATACAAGAACCTGATCTAGTACAGCGACTGTTGATATGTAACGTTAACAAATTAGAAATATAAGATGGTAATTTACCTAAGAGAGCCTTTATGATGAATAAATACATATGTAACTTTCTCCTTTGATGTAAAGATAACCAATCCAAAGATTCATACAGAATACAGTGATGCATCCGTGACTCTGCACCTGCAATAAAACGTAATGTTGCATGATAAACAGAGTCTAAAGTATATAGATGCGCATATATATATATATATATATATATATAATGATCACCTTAATCAATTATGGATAAAAATGTACTCTCTACCAATTTCTTACGGGCCTTATAAGGGAAACCGTTTGAGACAATAAAAGAAGCCTAATTTTAGTCTAAGCTTTTTCAGCAACTTATATGTATATCAAAAGCTAATCTTTCATCCAACCAAATACCTAGATATTTATAGGAGCTGACTCTTTCTATAAATAAACCATTCAAAGTTGTAATTATAAGGTCTGTTATCTTAGTACGGCCACGACTAAAAATCATATATTTTGTCTTATTTAAGTTTAAAATCAATTTTAACTTTAACAGGCACTGCAAAACTTGAAAAGCATCCTGCAATTGCTGTAAAGCTTGTTCTAAAGAAGACACTGCCGTATAAATAATTGTATCATCTGCATACAAATGTATTTTAGCTGAATCTATTCCATGACCTAAATCATTAATATAAATAGAAAATAACAAAGGGGCTAAAACGGATCCTTGAGGAACTCCAGTATTTACGTGAAGAAAAGGTGAGTTGTAATTTTCAACAGACACGCACTGAGTGCGTTCTGAGAAATAATTTTCCAACCATTTTAAAGCAGCTTGACTAAGACCTATATACCCAAGTCTCTGTAACAGTAATTTGTGATCTACTGAATCGAAAGCTTTAGACAGGTCAATAAATAAAGTGGCACAAGACTTTTTACTATCTAGAGCGGTTATAATATCGTTTGAGACTAATGTAGCTGCAGTAATGGTGCTATGTCCCTTTCTGAACCCTGACTGATAATCCTGAAGAATATTATTAGCTGACAAAAATTGTTTTAATTGATCGTTTATCAGCGATTCAAAGACTTTTGCTAAGACCGGCAATTTAGAAATAGGACGATAATTATTTGGATCAGCAGGATCTCCCCCCTTTAATTATGGAATAACCATTGCTGATTTCCACATTTTTGGTATTTCATTGGAGGTAAGGCTTAAATTAAATATAGAGGCTATAGGTTTTGCTACAAGATCAGCTGCCAATCGTAGGAAATAGGGCTCAATTTGATCAATTCCTGGTGACTTATTTGTATCCAAATTCTCTAGTGCTTTGAAAAATTCTATTCTCTTTCAGTCATCATGGTTTGTTTCCTCTCTGATAAACTCTTCTGTGTAATGATGATTTGCTCATGCAGGGCGTTGAAATGATTCCTTCTGATTAAACACAATGCGTCAGCCAGGCGTCTGAGCTGTTGTTACTCAGTAAAGGCTGACTGGACTCTGCAGCTGATTCTACAGGTTTGGGACAATCCAGGATTGTAATCGGACTCTTATCTCCAGCTCCAGGATTGAACAGAGGAACGACTGATCCAGAGAATCTGCTGCTGATGGTCAGGAGATGTTTTCTCTCTGTGACGTTGTAAAATGACAGCTGACCGTCATCATAATCTAACAGAACTCCCAGTCGCTCAGGTCTCGGTGTCAGTGAGAGTTTAACTGGTGGATCAGTGTTGGTGTGAAAGCCATGAGGACCGTCAGAACACAAGAACCAGAAACCAGCTGATGGAGTTACAGCAGATCTGTCTCTTGAAGCAGAACTTCCCTCTCTCACCACACCAATTAACCAGTAGTTTTTGGGAGGATTAGGGGAACGTACCAAATCCACCTCCCAATAGTGACGACCAGAGGTGAATCTTTGGGCTCCAAATGCACATAATTGATATGGAAATCCCTCTCCAGTGTGATTATATTCAGCACTGTCCCTCATGATTTTACAGTCCTTAGAAACCTTCAGATCTGGATGTAAACGCTCACTGTCAATAGTGACCTCAACTGTGAGGAAAAATGCATTAGAAACAACTATTAACTTGTGTGCGAGTTGTTTACACATATATGTATATATAACTGAGACGATATAATATATGCTTAAATAAATGAGCCAAACCTGCATGTTGCCTCAATTCTTTTATAGTCATATCTTCCTCAACTAAAATGAAAAGAAACCATTTTTGAGAAAGACAGCTACAGTTGTAATTGGGAACATAGAATGAGCATAAATAGTTCATGCAATAATTTCACTTATTGAGGGTTGTACATTTGATTCACATTGCGTTCTAGTAGACATTTATAAGAAATGGTGTTTGAAATAGTTTGTAAATTAAACCGTGAGGTCCAAAAATCTGATACCAAATTGAAAATCTGGAATGCAAAAAAATCTGTACTTGGAAATGAATAATTTAAAATAAATAAATAAATAAAATAAATGATACGAAACAATCATTTTGACTGACGTTTTCAAGACTTCTGAACCTCACTGCATTGTGATATAAAAGTGAACCAGGTGACAATGCTAATTAATTTTTAATTTGTTTGTGGATATTAACAATTACTGGTTTACTTCAGCAAATACAGTTTCAAGAACAACTTCTCCAAATACCTTTGTTTCCCAGTTTCTCCATAGTTCCCTCCTCACAATCTAAAATGACAGAAAATATTATTGGAGGGGTTAATTAACAATCTGCTTCCATGAATGTTGCCATGAATGTTTAACAAACTATCCATTGAGTTCTAATTTTCTAGGCTCAGGGTCAAAGGTCATTTCTGAGGATGCCATTACACATTAAGGGAGCCCAGCTCATTTGTGTAAAAGTACTGCAAAAAATGTGAAGACAATTTAGGCTATTAGTCTTGTTTTCTGACCATTATTTTACAGATTTTTTTTTAACACATTGGAACACCACTGCTGAAAAGTGGTACAAGAAAAACTGCTTACTTTTGTAATTTATACTGGGATAATTCTGGGGTGGCAGATGGGGTAGCAACATTTTTTTTCTTGGGGTGGCAAGGAGATCCACCCCTGCTTTCCAGCTCAGATTGGTTTGAAACAACATGTATCTTCATAAAGTAAGTCATGTGTTACTATGAGTTCTATGTCTAACCACCCTATTTCATCCATTTGCATTGTGGATTATGTACAAAACATCAATTACTTTAAAACTATTTATTGATTCTCTTTCTGCAACATTTTACCTTTAATGAAGCAATCACTGCACCACTAAGCATTTTTGAACTCTAAAGCAAAATGGGATCTGAGAATAAGAGTCAATTTCTCCTAGTAACATTGTATCTGAAAGGGTTAATCCGATTCATGAGTATGTTTTGATGATAAATGAAGTTCATGCTACTTACTTTGATTGACTGGTTTCTTCTCTGCAAAACAGATCAAAAATATCATGAGATGATATAAGATGTTGGGTAAATTAAAACTGAAGACTAGATATTTAGATTATAAAATAGTTCTGCCAGATTGTACCGGTTAGTTTGTCTCTGTATTTGTAGAGGATCAACCCAACCAAACCCAGAAGAGAACAAGTGAGAATGGAGAAGAAAAGAGCCTTCCATGAACCTGATGAATCTGAGAAACAAAAAATGTATAGATCAATTACAGCAATTTAAGGTTGAAAAATATTTTTTTTTTAAAAGAAACGTTGGTTGACATAAAAATGCCATTTGATAACCATTTTGCATTTGAAACAAGATAATCCAAGAGAAATATAAAGGATGTGATTTGATTTTTTTTTTTATTTGATTGCATGGTGAAATATCTCTCTATAACAGGGTTGAAAAATAAGCGGGACTGATGATGTCAAAGAAAACTGTCAGGAACAATAAGACTAGGAACAAGAACTATAAAAAAAAATATATATTAATTTATTATAAAATATGCTTTATAACTAATTATATTTGCACAAAATGTAAATTAAAGAAACCTCAAGTTAAGGTCACAGGAAAAAACACTTGAATATTGGAAACTATCACAGGGCTGAAGTTCAAGCAAGCTTGATCACTTTGTATGTGATAATGTCTTGGTTACTGAAGTATCCTTGGTTCCTTGAGATATCTTTGTATAAATATAAAGAAAAGATTGAAGTTGTCGATGAAGTTGACTCCTTTTGTACTGCAGGTTCTTTGTAGCCATGTATTCAGCCCAAGCAGCTGTGAAAACATGTTAGTTCCTCTTGCTGGGAGTGGTCCACTGATGAACGACTGAACTTCAAGTCTTTGAAGTGTTTCAAAGAGTTCACTGAAATACTTCTTAAGCAGTTCTGACTGCTCTTTCCGAATATCGTTCTTCCCCACATGGATGATGACTCGATTTGCAGTCTTGTGCTTCATCAGAATGTTCCGAAGTTCCTTGTTCACATCAGAGACGGTTGCTTGAGGAAAGCAGCATGTAGTTGTAGTCCTGCTACTGATGTTTCTGATAATAGAGTCGCCCACTATCAGAGTCCTGGGCTCGGCTGCGCTCTGAGCTGAGTGCCGCTGTCTGTTCAACCTCGAGCGCCTGTTAGTAGCGATGTTAGCTGCTGGCTGATATGATCCACGTTTTGTCACATTTGGGGATTCCTCACCCACATTCATCAATACTTCAAATCTGTTCGCAAGCTCTATAGGGGGTGGTAGAATACCAGTGTTTACAAGTCTTGTCATAGCCATATCTGGGGAAGAGGATGCTACGGCAGCAATACGAGATGCTCATGATAATCTGATGTCTCGAGTGCCTTTGGGTCTCGCTCCCTGTTTGTCCCATCGATTAGTCTGTCGATCAGCTTGTTCCTCTACACTTTGTATAAACTGTTGAGATTCACTAGATTCACAGGAATCACCGTATGCTGCGGGGGTCCGTGATGACGATCTGCTGTGTGTTCCGCCTGTTTTGGATGTCCAGCAAGTAACTTTGTTTCAAGAACCGCAATCCTTTGTAGAAGTCTGTGGCAATTCATGCAGCAAGTAGATTCCACAAGAGGCATTTTCTATCCCGTAAGAAAGAGAGTATTCCAGTCCCAAAAGTCTTTAGTTTGGTGTTTGTGCCAAAACTGTGTTGTTTGAGCACTGTGCTTATCTGCTGAAATTAAAGTCTTAGAAAAATCTGAGAAAAGTACATAAACAGGGAGCAAAGCGCAGAGCAGTAAGCAAGAGCGTCTGAACAGTAGCGAAGCCAGAAGTGAAGCATCAGGCCGCTCCTTTGAGCATAAATCTCAAGAACAGTCACTTATGAGAGATCTTTCAGATCCACAAACAAAAGCCAATCTTGACTTTGGACTGGGAAACGTGAGCATCGCTGCCCCAGACCAAAGTTTGGACCACACCCCATAAGCAGAGAGGTCTGCGAGCATATTGAAGTGAGTAACCTTCATTGATTGTTTGCAGGACCCAACTCAACACATCTGGAATGACATCTAAGCCTGACTCCGGGTGGTGCGGGGCCAAAGTGTTTTGAGCGGCAGATTGCTGCACTGAGGCAGGAAGCTGACACTCGCATTGCTATGAAGAGAAGTGCTGTCTTTGCAAAGGTGTTGTTGTTGTTTTTTTCCCTGCTATAACACCAGTGGGTTGCTTGGACGCATGTACATTTAGTGGGGCATACCCATTGTCCCCAACAAACACATAGCCTCCAAGGCCCGAAACTTAACTTGTGGTTTGGAGGCAAACATGAAACTTATTGGAGGGAGGTCCAGCCATAGTGGGACTTAGCCCTCTCCTCTTCACCCTTGATGCATCAGGATAGCTTCTGCGGCTCAGGGTCCAAAGTCAATTTTGGACAAAGGCCCTGACGCTTGGGGAAGGAGTAGCACTTGGCGGTGCTGTTGGAGCTCAGGCTGCACTTTGGGTTGAGGTCAAGCAGACGATGGTGCTGGCTTTATGGGCTGCGTTGGTGGAACCCTCTGGCAATTTGAAGAAGCTGCCAAGCTGGATCGCTTGGTTTGGAGGTAAAGCAGTAAAGCGCTTCTGGGCTGCAGAGAATCGCTCAGCAAAACTGTCTACCACAGGGACAAACAGACCAGTGGGGGAGACTAGGGAGTCGAGGAAGGGAGCCTTGTCTGCATCCTTGATCTCCAGCAGATTCAACCATAGGTGCTCAAGGACCACCAAGTTTTCCATTGTCTTTGTGGTGTGCACTCCCTGAAAAAGGCAGGATCCAGGCCAAGCAGAGATGTGCATTGATAACCTCCTTGGAGGGGGAAGTTTATCGTAGCAATTATGCTTTGCACCGTCAATGGAGGTGAGAGCGGCAGAGGCTGAGGAGTGGACACAGGCTCTCTGGCATCAGTTCTGGGGCCAGCCACACCAGACCAAGCTCCTCAACAGCCTTGGTGTGGATGAGCTCCCTGTCTAATCTGTTCCTGACCTCACGCAGGCTTCTTAGGCGGGAGGGTGGTGGAGTCCTCCTTAGAGTCCAACCACTCCTCCTCATCAGAAGCCACCAGTAACATGGTCTCTTAGGCAAAACTCTCCTCGGATCCTTCAAATGAGACCAGGCCACTTGCACCTGAAGAGTGGCACTGATCATCACAGGAGAAGAGCACCAGGAAAACCTCTTGTTGTGGGGTGAGTGAGGCACACAGGACCTGGGCTGACATGAGCTCACTCGGACCTGCCTACTCAGCCCTTTATTTCTTTCTCTGAGGTTCTTGGGAGGAAAAGAACAGGAGACCACGAGGGGCGGGAATGCTCTCTTTAAAGAAAGCAATCCGTAAGCGGAGCAGTGAGAGCAACTTGTCTCAGTGAGCACGGCTTGTGTGTGGGCTTTCCTCATACAGGCCATGTACTCAGCATGCTCTTTCGAGGCATGCAGGGGGTTCCCTGCATGCGCAACCATATTAATAAGAGAAATAAAATATCCTGGCATGAGGATGAAGCATAAATGAAAATGTTCTCTAACCTGAAGAGACAATGGCCTGTACAACAATCCTACTTTCTTGTAACTCTCCAGTTCTGATGGACATTGAACATGAGACCAGTTGAGTGTCTGAGAGAGAGACGGCTGTCCAGCTGTGGACAGAGAACATGTCGTCTGCTCCACGACTGTAAGACATTCCTCCAGGATGGAGAACACTTCCATCATCTGACGTCCACGTGACGCTGGGCTCTGGATACCAACCACTGGACCTGCAGCTGATGTTCAAACGTCCATCATCAAGAGGCTTTGGGAACAGGACAGGAGTGGATCCTAAAGCTGGAGGAGAGAAAGATGTTCAGATCCTCTACAGACACAAAAACTACATACAGCAAGTATATTGTTTAACACTGTCTGTTCTGATTTTTGAATGTCTCTCCAGAGTCTTTAAGCAGTTTATATTTATTCGTCCTCCAGTAAAACAGTGAGATTTCTTCTCATCAATCGAACAGAAACAAAGATTATTTAGATTTATTTATTATATCATCATCAATATCGGCCACCAAAAATCTGTACTGGTTGGCCACTACAAAAAACACCATTATCACATCAATAGTCCATAAGCCTTAAATGTAACTCAAAGATGTTTACACCAGGTTTAATGGCATGATGTTGATCAGTCTGTTTCTCACATAAAGCAATCATACTACATGGAGTAATATTTCAGCAGTCCTCAGTGATAGTCCTCATTATGCAAAAGAGCACATGGAGGAGAGGATTTTAATGTTTGGCTGAACTATTGCTTTAATGAGGTGTAGATGCTTGCTTACCTGTGATTTTGAGAACCACCTCTTCTCTGCTATATGAACTTTCTCCACTCACATAACAGAGAAATGAATTTTCATCCTGAAGTGTGAGTTTCTCCAGTTGTAGAGAGACATCTCCATCCTTTAGCCCACCAGAATGATATGACCGCAGGGACAAAGAGGTTCGGTTCCTGTATGATTCCTCCTGGATGTCCTGGATCTTCCCATGATTATAGAGCAGAACAGGGTTGCTGAACTGATCCTGACGGTACCAGCGGATCTCCAGAGCTTCAGCGTTCTCAGGAGGAGAGATCCAGCAGGGCAGAATCACTGTGGATCCAACATGAGCCACTACAGGATCACCAGGAACCATCACAATAAACGACTCTGAGACAGAAAATCAAATGTACTATGCATTAATTAAATATACACATTGAATTAAATACACAATGTATTTTTCTTTAATAATGTATATCTTTTTTTAATATATTTAAGGTGTGGTCACATTTACTGTTGTTCAGCGAATTTTTGCAAGCAAAATTCTGTCATTTTAATGGGAGATCTGAAATTTCGACCCAAAATTGTGCATGAGGCTAAAATATTTCCCACTCAGACTGTGGATTTGCAGCACTGACGAACAGAACAATTAAATAACTGTGCTTCACACATCACTACACTGCTGACCAGGGCTTAATTTGTGCCAGAACAAGCCGGATCTGGATGATCCATTCGAAATAACGAACTTGAGCATGCAAAAGATGCGACATGTGAACGGCTCCGCTGCTCTCACAAGACCGAATGCGATACACATGCGTTTTCTTTCTCAACTATTTACATTTACTTGAGACAGACCGACTGTGCCTACGAGGATACTCACCAGGACGGCAATTTTGACATCATTTTGTATGTATTTGGCCGCTTAAGCTCAACAAACTACAAAAAAATACCGTTATGATACTCGCCAGGCAGCTTTACGTGTGTGCTTTGGACATGACTGTGAGCTCGCGAGCAGTGGTGTAGTGGAGGGTATACGCAGGTATACGGTGTATACCCACTTCTTTATCAGTCGGCATTCCGTATACCCACTTCTAAATCCCCTCTGATGTGCATCATTCAGTAGTGTCCTGCGCTAGCCAAATCATGACAGTCCAGCATATAAGTAACTAATCCAATCGCATGTGAATAAATGCAAAAATTCCCTAAAAACATCCAGTAAAAAAAGTGATGCGGTCAGGAACGAGACGTAAACACTCTCATGCAGTGTATGTTTCATTTATAGGATACTCGAAGCCGGATGGTGCTCTTGTGCAGAAAGTCCGAAACGGCCTCATAGAAGTACTAATTTACGAGTCACGACGTGCAAGAATCCAGCTATCGCTGAAGCCAAAGCTATCTCTACAGTAGCTAAGCTGAATAAAAAGAAACGTGAAGACAGTAAACACATGATTGCGACAATATGTGTGCTTTTCAAGTCATCTCCAGATAATAAAAACACATCTGATTCTGAATAATGTAGTGCTAACTGACATTGCCTAGTATCTATTGCCAAGTGTAATAAATGCTATAAAATATATCTTCTGCCTTATTCTGTGATAAAAATGGGAAAGAAATGTAGTGTATATAAACAAATCATAAAGGAAAATATAAGAAAAAAAATATTATAAATTAGCCTAATGGTTATTGTCCAGCAGTGTATTTGATTTATCAACCAATTAAAAGCAAGAGGTAATAATTAATAAATAATAATAATAATAATAATAATAATAATACTCACAAAACCTGTCAATTAGACAGAACAGTTATTTTATTTTCCCCCTCACTTCTGAAATGATTGAGAATCACGATTTTTTGTTTGTCGAATGTTGCTCCCTCGGACAAACAAACGGAGTTGCTCACTGTCTTTCAATGATAGCTACGGTGTGAAAACCTTGTCCCACAATGTTTTTGCACAATTTTGGACACAGAAGCCCACCAAATGGGAATTAAATATTCCATGGAGGGATTTATAAACTATTTAAATATAAATCCGGTGGGTAACTCGAAGCGAGGGTTTACAGATCACAATGCAAGCGGGAGAAGTCTCATATTACGGTTGGTCATCACGATCAGGGATGACAACATGCAGGATCAACACTGTTCATGTATCGCAGGGTACGATTAAATTAATGTACATTTAACCAGTTTAATATGGAGAGGCACTGAAATGTAAACCTTCATTTGTGTTTTTGACCTACACTGCACAAGACGCGAGAACAGTCCGCTATTTAGGTTTGTACGTTAGCATGGACTCACCAACTTCTGGTCTACGAACTTCCGTTAACCCTCCACCAGAGGTCACTCGCTCACCACATGGACTCTTACACTGCACAGATCGTTACACTTACACTGAACTTCAGTTCCCACAATCCACTGCACTCATTACACTCAGCTGCAGCCAATCACACGCTTACACCCGAGTCTGATCACACAGCTGATTCCCATTTGCACACCTTACTTAAGCCATAGATTTTCTCTCCCTCACGGCCGAGTACTGTATGCGCTTATTGCTCCCCTAGCTTTAGCTACTCTACAGAGCACTTGATAGTTTGCCTTGCCTTGCCTTGCCTTGCCTTGCCTTGCCTTGCCTTGCCTTGCCTTGCCTTGCCTTGCCTTGCCTTGCCTTGCCTTGCCTTGCCTTGCCTTGCCTTGCCTTGCCTTGGATTGTGTTTTCCCCTGCCTGGACTTTTGCTTATGTTTTCAGATTTCCTCTCTCGTCAAGCCCCTTTGGATTTTGTTCGCTGTCGACTGACCCATGCCCGTTTTTGATGACTCTTTGCCTAGCCTGTGATATTCCTGTTTGCCACTGTTGGACCCTTGCTTTTTCCTGACCATGCCTCTGTAATAAAGCTCACACATGGAGCCGCATGTCTCTCGTCTCGTTGGCTCTGTTAAAGATAGCTAGTTTTAGCCAGAGATACCTTGCTAAAGCACAAGATAACATTAACGTTCTGCTTGAGCAGATGAAAATTGTAACTTAATGAGTGTATGACAACCAGAAAATTAACATTTTTGTCTTCATTTGTATTGGGGTGAATACTTAAAGACATTTTGCTCTGTTTTGTTTGGATTCAGGAAATGTAATAAAATAAATGATATTGCCCATCCTCTCAGGATACCTGGAATCAGTGTTACAAGTACCCCAGGCACATCGTTTTTCCATTTTTGAAGCATAAACCCCGTAAAACCGATGCGATCTTTGGATCTTCCAATGTTTCTCTATGGTGCTGAAACCTAAATATGTCCGAGTTCTGCTCCCTGTGCAACTCATACACGACTGCCATTGGCTAGTCTGCGTTCGAGGGGAGGGGCTTACCGATAGGTCAATTCTGCCACAATTGTGAACAGACAACTAAATGTAATTTACTAGAGGTTCTCACAAAATGTCAGTTGCTGCAGCCTGTTTATATATTTATTTTAATTATTTATCGCAAAATCTGCACCTCTTCTGTGGATAATATTATTTTTATAATGATCCTTACTCAAGCAGCAGAAGTTAAGTGACAGTGTGCAGATATTACTGGCCCATTTTGGAGTGAACTAAATATGCAAGACTATAGTTTTACATGTCACTGTTTATGACAGGTCGTTCATCCTTTGCCGGACCATTTAAAAAAAAAAAATTGGGGGCATAAATTAAGAGTATACTCACTTCTCCAGGCACCACTACACCACTGCTCGCGAGTATCGAATGGCTTAAAAATACTTGTGCATATTATACATTTTTGTGACGATGCAACAATGACCTGATTAGACAAGTGACACTTCTGTCAACTGTCCCGAAATACGAGTGAAAGTCTTGGATCAGAGTGCAGCACGTTGTAGTGCAGAGGAGATACGCCGACAGGCACGTGCACACATAGACATCAAAGGGGGCTTCAGCACCTGCCCTTTTTCTTCCTTGACAGAAAGCGCTTGTTTTGGGGGGGGGTGGGGGGTGTTATTATTATTTATAAATGAATACATGTGTATATATAAACTATTGTACTGTATACAGTAAAAATATGCCAAATTAAAAATTAAATGTTGTATAAATAAAAAGGTTAGGGATCGTATTTGTTTCAAGTACTTTTTATCGGGGGTGGGGGGCCTCCAACATGAATTTTGCCTAGGGCCTCCTAATGACTAGAACCGGCCCTGTATGCAAATCAGGCGTGAGCAATTAAAATGCACTAATTTGCATACATTTAACACAAGGCATTGCAGATTAATAGGATAAATAACTAAATATTTACTTGAAGTAGCATAGAAAACATGCACATTGTGGCTTAGTTTGCTTTGTTGTTGCCTGTTCTTGTGATAAAATTAGTGAATGCTAAAGAAGACCATGGTCTCTGTGAACTAATTATTTTGTAAACATCTGTTGAAAAATTAAACAACATGAAACAAAGGTGTTAGGGAATTAAAATAAATTGGTAAGTAAGTCAGAGTTGTGTTAATATACTTAAAGGTTTGTTTAGAAAAAAAAAAGAACGAGAGATTTATAAAAATATGAGAAGTGTTCCCTTTTTTCCACTTGAGCCCTGCCTGTGCACGTCCCTGTGCGCCGATGTGAAACCCCTTTGAGACAGTGAAATACAGCTGAATCACTCACGCTGTTTTCAAATGACTGATTTAATCTGATAGTTTGTGTGGATTTATTTACTCATCTAACCTACATTTATTATTTATTCAATATAGCAGGAGCATTCGCGCAATCACATTGGTGGACCAACTTAAGTGATTAACAGCATGCATTTTTATGCAGTAACTTTAGTCACATAAAATGTAATTTCTTGAACAACAAAATTGTGGCCAGTGAAAATGCTTAGTGGCCAGTAAATTTGGAAAACCATTAGCCAGAGTGGCTGGCGAGTAAAAAAGTTTATGTTGAGCCCTGTCTATAGGGGTAAAACATCAACAAGGCAGGCTGCAATTCTCACTTTAAAAGTCTCTTAACAAGTGGTCATTGAGCCCTACTTCAAACTATCTGTAAAATAAATTTATATAAATTGACAGTTGGCATTCTGGCTTTTACATTTTACTGGCTGCCAGAGAGGTAGCAATTTGACCTTGTGGTCAGTGTCACCTTAAATCACCTTCCATAGGCATGTCCTATATGTAATCCAATGCCATAATATCCAATAGAAAGTGTTAAATGAATGAAACTTATATGAATTTCTTGATAAATTTGATTATTTACTGAGCTCACGAGTCCTGTGAGGAATATCTAAGCCTTAAAACTGAATGAAATCTAAAGGTTTTTGTGTTCTTACCAGAGGTCTCTATGAGGAGATTCACCAATAAAGCGATAATAATCGACAACATGCCTGTGAGAATACAGACTCAAATAACACAAACTCTGAGGGAGATTCTTCCGGAGTCAATGATATAAGAAATACAATCGATCGGACTGTCGTGTTGAACGAGGAAACAAACTCCCCGGAGACAAAGACTCCGTTTAAGAATCAAGACAATAATGGAGAAAAATATAAACGATAAAATAGACAGAAGCCAGCGAGAATCCAGACGTGCTCCCGACTTCCCTACTGTTTTACTTTCGCTTTCTACAAATGTTGATCCATCAATAAAGCAGCCGTCATCAGATGAATAACGCTTCATATTCGGTGTTGTTCTGTTGGATCTGTCATGATATCAGAGATGAAGACATGCATGTGTTCTGTGATGAGGCGCACGAGGCGAATGAACACAATCCACACAGATCTCGTGGCTTCGACAGATGACCGGTGCGCCTAAGGATTTTGTACTTTTTTTTCCTGCTATATCAACAGATAAAAAATATAAAGAGAACAAACATGCAATCTGCGATATAAAGATGTGACGTGACGCTCAGATGCTCGGTATCTCTGATGAGGCGTTAGATTGGAGGAGAAGCTTCATTCTGTGTCTGCGTCTGATGAACGAACAGCTCTGGGACTTTTTACATTATGACATTCAGAGTTTGGAAATATGGTTCATTTTAATTAGCAAGCGATTGCAATAGTGACATATTAAGGAAAACGCTTGATCAAACTTGCGTGTTTGTGAGTGTCTAGGCTTTGGGATTCAATGAACAAAATGCATTGTGCCACATTTATATTGAAATTCACAAAACTCTACAGAACAGCACAGACAGCAGAGAAAGCGCCATCTACAGGCAGGTCAGGGAGCCTTCAATCCATTCATAAAGAAGAAATGACATCTGTTTCTGTTTTGAATCTTTACTAACAAGTTTAGATTGATTTCAGCTAACTGTGATGTCAGAGCGGTTTGGTCGCAGACCTTTCATGTTTTTGTCATAGTCAGCCATGATTACGACAAATCATGAACATCACAACACTCCTCTGTTAATTTCTTGGTCACTCTCTATGGTTGGGGGTTAGGATGCAGTGTTTTATCTTGAGTTAACAAGTTTCTCACACGTTTGCATTTCCTCCTGACAGCATCAAATCCAATCATGTGATGGCTTTGCCCCCAAATCAGCAACTGGCGATGCGACCAATTACAAACCCGATTCAAAAAAAGTTGGGACACTGTACAAATTGTGAATAAAAACAGAATGCAATGATGTGGAAGTTTCAAATTTCAATATTTTATTCAGAATACAACATAGATGACATATCAAATGTTTAAACTGAGAAAATGTATAATTTTAAGGGAAAAATAAGTTGATTTTAAATTTCATGGCATCAACACATCTCAAAAAAGTTGGGACAAGGCCATGTTTACCACTGTGTGGCATCCCCTCTTCTTTTTATAACAGTCTGCAAACGTCTGGGGACTGAGGAGACAAGTTGCTCAAGTTTAGGAAAAGAAATGTTGTCCCATTCTTGTCTAATACAGGCTTCTAGTTACTCAACTGTCTTAGGTATTCTTTGTCGCATCTTCCTCTTTATGATGCACCAAATGTTTTCTATGGCTGAAAGATCTGGACTGCAGGCTGGTCATTTCAGTACACGGATCCTTCTTCTACGCAACCATGATGTTGTAATTGATGCAGTATGTGGTCTGGCATTGTCATGTTGGAAAATGCAAGGTCTTCCCTGAAAGAGACGACGTCTGGATGGGAGCATATGTTGTTCTAGAACTTGGATATACCTTTCAGCATTGATGGTGCCTTTCCAGATGTGTGAGCTGCCCACGCCACACGCACTCATGCAACCCCATACCATCAGAGATGCAGGCTTCTGAACTGAGCGCTGATAACAACTTGGGTTGTCCTTGTCCTCTTTAGTCCGGATGACATGGCGTCCCAGTTTTCCAAAAATAACTTCAAATTTTGATTCGTCTGACCACAGAACAGTTTTCCACTTTGCCACAGTCCATTTGAAATGAGCCTTGGCCCAGAGAAAACGCCTGCGCTTCTGGATCATGTTCAGATATGGCTTCTTTTTTGACCTATAGAGTTTTAGCTGGCAACGGCGAATGGCACGGTGGATTGTGTTCACCGACAATGTTTTCTGGAAGTATTCCTGAGCCCATGTTGTGATTTCCATTACAGTAGTATTCCTGTATGTGATGCAGTGCCGTCTAAGGACCGAAGATCACGGGCATCCAGTATGGTTTTCCGGCCTTGACCCTTACGCACAGAGATTGTTCCAGATTCTCTGAATCTTTGGATGATATTATGCACTGTAGATGATGATAACTTCAAACTCTTTGCAATTTTTCTCTGAGAAACTCCTTTCTGATATTGCACCACTATTTTTCGCCACAGCATTGGGGGAATTGGTGATCCTCTTCCCATCTTGACTTCTGAGAGACACTGCCACTCTCAGAGGCTCTTTTTATACCCAATCATGTTGCCAATTGACCTAATAAGTTGCAAATTGGTCCTCCAGCTGTTCCTTATATGTACATTTAACTTTTCTGGCTTCTTATTGCTACCTGTCCCAACTTTTTTGGAATGTGTAGCTCTCATGAAATCCAAAATGAGCCGATATTTGGCATGACATTTCAAAATGTCTCACTTTCAACATTTGATATGCTATCTATACTCTATTGTGAATAAAATATAAGTTTATGAGATTTGTAAATGATTGCATTCCTTTTTTATTCACAATTTGTACAGTGTCCCAACTTTTTTGGAATCGGGTTTGTAAAAGAAAAACAAGAAATCAAATGAGGACGCCTTGAAGAAGTTGTAGACCAACCTGCTGAACTGTGTCTTTGGACAGGTATCTCACACTCCCTCCATCTCAAGTGTCAGTCATTCTTCTGCTGTTTTGTTTGGAGTCTGCACTGTAGTGTTTGTAGCAAGATTAGTCTCAATAATAATTCACGTAAAAAACAAGATGCACACATTTATTGCCAATTTTAAATGCGACCCCAAAGTACAATGATCATCCATTAAAAATAACAGTATTTGGGCAAAAGCACCTTTACAAAAGGTTTAATCAGACACTTTACATATCACATTATTCCATCAATATACAGCAAAACATCAAATTTACGGACCAGATAAAAACTAAGTTTTCCTAATGGGATAAAGACTTTTAGTCCTGTTTGTAACTCCTGGTAGGCTGAGCAAATATCTGTACCTTTTTCCCCCAAAGTGACTTACAAATGATGAACATCACAAGCAATTCGTCATTAGAACCAACAATATTCCTAATACACAATGCCAAGCTTAAAGTATAGATTAGTACACATAATGTACATTAAATGCAGAAAAGTAAAAAAGTAGTTATAGTAGGTTCCTTTGTTTATGGCTGTGTTTTAGTTAAGTGCTTGAGAAGAGATCTCAGCAGACCCGATGGAGGTTGTAACAGAGAGGATGAAGGAAGCCTTTAATAATATGTACCGAGGACTGTAAAAATAAATCACCTCATCACCTCTGTGCTTGAGGACACAAGATAAATGTGCCTGGGAAAGAAGTTGTGTTTGCAGTCCCAATTAATATCTGGATTTACATGAGACCAGAACTCAAAATTGTCCTCATTCATTAGGTTGTGTTAGATTGAATAGACTTCTATTTTGTTAGAGTCATTTTACACCTCATAAACTGAGTAGAAATTAGGTGAATTCAGTAGAGATGTTTGATTATTCTAGAATGCTGTTTGAGAACTAAGACACTTCCATGGCACTTCTGTTTTCTTTCAGTCGTCTGGTGTTTGGTCCCACTCTGATAAACTCTGATGTGTAATGATGCTTTGCTCTGGCCATTAGAGTCTGTATTTGTGCAAATAGATGCTTCTGGTTAAACTGTGTTGGTCAGTCAGGCGTCTGAGCTGCTATTATCCAGTAAAGGCTGACTGGACACTACAGATAATTCTACAGGTTCTGGACAATCCAGGATTTTAAGTGGACTCTTATCTCCAGCTCCAGGATTGAACAGAGGAACGACTGGTCTGGAGAATCTGCTGCTGATGGTCAGGAGAGGTTTTCTCTCTGTTACGTTGTAAAATGACAGCTGACCGTCATCATAATCTAACAGGACTCCCAGTCGCTCAGGTCTCGGTGTCAGTGAGAGTTTAACTGGTGGATCAGTGTTGGTGTGAAAGCCATGAGGACCGTCTGAACACAAGAACCAGAAACCAGCTGATGGAGTTAAAGCAGATCTGTGTTTTGAAGTAAAACTTCTCTCTCTCACCACACCAATTAACCAGTAGTTTTTAGGAGGTGCGTTGTCTCGTGTCAGATCCACCTCCCAATAGTGACGACCAGAGGTGAATCTTTGGGCTCCAAATGCACATAATTCATATGGAAATCCCTCTCCAGTGTGATCATAACCTGGACCGTCCCTCACTATTTTAAGGTTCTTAGTGACCATCAGATCTGGATGTGAACGCTCACAGTCAATACTGATCTTAACTGTGAGGAAAAAAATAAAACAATTATTAACCCTCCCAGTTTTGTTTATCAGGGATCATTTTCACACATCGGGATATATAACTGAACTGATGCCTTACCTGCATGTTTCCTCAGATCTTCTAGATTTATTTCTCCCACAACTAAAATGAAATAATTTTAGAGAAAGACAACCACAGCTGTAACTGAGAACATACAGTAAATCAGCTGCACCATTAAAACCACTGACAGGTGAAGTGAATCACATAGATTATATCACTGCAATGGCTTCTGTCAAGGGGTGGGATATATTAGGCAGCAGGTGAACAGACAGTTCTTGAATTACGGGTCAATATCACCATAGAGTGCCTTTCAACCCTCACAATACTCAAAAATGTTGGTTTTAATTTCCCATTCATGTCATATGGACCACAAAACCAGTCTTAAGTCGCTGGGGTATATTTGTAGCAATAGCCAAAAATACATTGTATGGGTCAAAATTATAGTTTTTTTATATACCAAAAATCATTAGGATATTAAGTAAAGATCATGTTCCATGAAGATATTTAGTACATTTCCCGTAAACATATCAAAACGTAATTTTTGATTAGTAATATGCATTGCTAAGAACTTAATTTGGACAACTTTAAAGGTGATTTTCTCAATATTTGGATTTTTTTGTAATTAGAAAAAGAAAATACAAAACAGAAGCGTTTTCACCGGTGCACTCACCTTTAATAAAATAAACATTGTATTAAGCATTTTTAAACCCTTAAGCAAAATTAGAGATGAGAAAAGAATAGTTGTTTTCTCTCATTAACTCCCAGTGAAGTTCATGTTACTTACTTTCATCTGCTGCTTTCTTTCCTGCAAAACAGATCAATCAACACATGAGATGCTGGATACATTAAAACTGAAGATGAAATCCTTAGAAATCTTTCAATACGATTGTACCTGTTAGTTTGTTTCTGTATTTGTAGAGGATCAACCCAACCAAACCCAGAAGAGCGAAGACGAGGAAGGTGAAGAAAAGAGCCTTCCATGGACCTGAAGAGTATGAGAAACCAGGTGAATCTAAACACTTTCAAAATATATAAATCAAATAATAAATCTTAGGCCAACATAAAAATGCCATTCGCAACCCATTTTACATTTGACACAAGATAATCCAAGAGAAAAATAATGGACGTGATTTGAATTTTTTTTTTGTTTGTTTGATTGCATGGTGAAACATATCTCTATGACATGTGGTTGAAAAATAAGTGGGACTAATGATGTGAAAGAAAACTGTAATGGCTGGACCAATCAGACCAATCAATATTATTTGTTATATTTAAGGTGCATGAATGAATGAATGAATGAATGAATGAAGCATTTATATAGCACTTTTATTGTGTATTGCTATACACCCAAAGCGCTTTACAATCACGTGGGGGGTCTCTCCTCAACCACCACCAGTGTGCAGCATCCACTTGGATGATGCGACGGCAGTCACAGGACAACGACACCAGTGCGCTCACCACACACCAGCTACAGGTGGAGAGGAGAGAGAGATAGAGAGCCAATCCAGTGGATGGGGATTATTAGGAGGCCATGATTGATAAGGGCTAGTGGAGGGAATCTGGCCAGGACACCGGGGTCAGCAAGATAAGACAGCTTTTATGACCCAAATTAATTTAGAGAGAGTTCACTCAGTTCACTTTGAAACAGACACATAAAGCCCATAATAAAATTACTTATTTCCATTAATTCATAGACAAACTTTTCTTTGGATGAACAAGCCTATTCCCAGGACACTGTGTATATTATTACTGTTTTGTATGTTGTTTTTTTGTACTGTATGCATGCCTTATGATAGAATTATTAGATAATGTAACCCTGTTGGTACTGTGCTTGATTTCAAAATGATCCTCATTTAAGTTCCTGTCCGCTGGTGTATATCACCCCCTTATAACATACATTGCATGTTTATTATATTAATCAGAGTATAAACAAACACAAAACTGCAAGTTCACTCTGATCATGCAAATGAGTCAGCTTCTAAACGATGAAACATTTTCCTGAAAATGACACCTTTTGCAGTGGTCGAGCCAAACTCAGGAGGTGTTACATCTGCAGAAGTTAAAAGGCCTTTACATTACTGACCCTAGTTCTCTTGGGCCCTTCTTATGGTTGCTGTTTGTATGGAAACGACTGGAGATCTCTGCTCTGACCGCGACAAAGTTACAAGTCAACAACTGAGTCAGAATAACATCACTGAAGTTCACCAGCATCCTCAAATTTGGAAGAAACTGTTGCAACTTCACCATCATCGAACTAACAAACCATCAAGACCTCATCCGGATGCTTGTTCAACGGCCAAGGCAACGCAAGTGTCGTGCATTTAAGTGAACTAAACAGAGGTTTAGTATAAGTGTAAACTCCTTTGTTACAAAGGTGTTGATGGTTCTGTTTGAGTGGTTAACTGACTTCGTTCCGTAGCTTCATTCCCTGTTTCAATTTCAGCTTAATTCATTCACTTTTACTTTCTCTTTTTCCCATGTTTGTATGTATTACTGTATGTATATGTTCGTTTAGCCTAGTTAATGTGTGTTCATGATTTAGTTCACTCTGCTCATTTACATGAGTATTGCTTCACTACTTGCAAAATAAAGTCCCTTAAATGAGCCGATTTTGCTACATGCTCTAATGCATTAGTGCTTTAAGAAAGTTATTTTCTGTTATTTTCTTAGAGTTGATATAGGATTACACTGAATGTTTGCTGGATGAACAGATTAATTGATTGCAATATTAATTCTGCTACAGTTACTTCTGGCAGCTGACATTAATAATTAAAATGTATTATTCATATTTGTCTTTTTACTGTGCCAGTAAAAATTTATCATTTCCTGTTTGTTGCTGGTGCGTGTTTTGATTTGAAGCTCCATCAAGTTAATTCTTTATTGTCTATTTTTCAATCTTAAAATCAATTTTATACACCATTTTCTTTTCTATAATGTGTGAATATATCCCCCATTGTATTCCCCCATTGGGAACCGCTTCATGTCCGTGGAACGGGACATGGGCTTTGAGCCAAGATTGAAGTGGCGGAGACCATGAGGCCGAGCCTCCTTTAAAAGGCTCTGAGGGAAAGAGAAGTCCCTATTTTGAATGAAGCTGCTGATCGCTGAATAGTTAGGGATTGTTCCGGCATAATCCAAGCCCGCTTAGCGAGTGGTGCTGATCCTTACATGTAAAACACACTGATGGATCAAAGTGTTGGGGGCGAGTGAGCACACGGGACCTGTGCTGATGTGTGATCACTCAACCCGGTTACTCTGCTCAGCTCGGTTGCTCCGTTTCTTTCTCTGAGCTTGCTGCGAGAGGAGAAACTGAGGAGCAGGGCTGCCTTCATAGAAGAAGACGATCTGTGAGGAAAGAGCGAGACATGCTCTAAGTGAGAGCATTCCATATCAGTGAGTGTGTAGTCCTTGCGTGGGCGCTGACAGGCGACGTAAAAACTGCCCTTCTACATCGTGCAGGGGTTCCCTTCTCTTCTTTCTTCCTCTTCTTGCTTCGGGTTCTTGATAGTAGAGTCAGTGAAGACGTGGTCTGATGAAAAATTCTGATGAAATGGCGCTCTGAGCCGACTTATATAGCAGTCGGCTCCCCTTCTGGTGGGCTAAAGCGCCATTGGTTTGTGCAGCTTCACAAACGTGAATAAATCAGGCTTCAGTAAATAATAATTACCCCTTACATGCAACGGGAGAGACCATACGATGGGGAACTACAAATATCCTGGTATGAGGATGAAGTATAAGTGAAAATGTTCTCTAACCTGAAGAGAAGATGGCCTGTACGTCAATCCTACTTTCTTTGAACTCTCCTGTTCCGATGGACAGTGAACATGAGACCAGTTGAGCATCTGAAAGAGAGATGGCAATCCAGCTGTGGACAGAGAACATCCGGTCTTCTTCACGACTGTGAGATGATCCTCCAGGACGGAGAACCCCTCCATCATCTGACATCCACATGACGCTGGGCTCTGGATGCCAGCCGCTGGACCTGCAGCTGATGTTCACACGTCCATCATCAAGAGGCTTTGGAACAAGGACAGGAGTGGATCCTAAAGCTGATGAGAGGAGGACAGACAGATGTTCAGATCTTCTCCAGACACACAAAAACTACCTACAGTAAGTATATTGTTTTACACACTGTCTTTCCAGGTTCTTGAAACAGTTCAACATGCACATTCTGTCAATTTTTCATCCTCCAGTAAACCATTAAAACTACTTCTTATCAGTCAAACACAAAAGAAGATGTTTAGCAAAACTGAGCAGAATAAGGCCTCTGTAATATACTATACTACATACATACATACAGTATATACTATAGTGTATGTAAATATGGGTACTATTGCGCTACAAAAAATAACAAAAAAAAAAATCTGTCATCAACCAATATATTGCATTTGTTGGCAAGTTTTGAACATTTTGTTTTGACAGTGATGTGAACTCCAAAAAAGTAACAAATTATAGTCAAGAAGTTGCTATTTAAAGTATAACAGTAAATGTATTTAACCAATTTATCGGTTACACATTATTTGTATAATTAGCTTTAGACATTATTCTAACTATAAGTAACTTTGCAACTGTGACAACTAACTCTCATTAGTAGATTAGTAGTAATTAGTAGACTAACAGTCTAAAGTGGACAATCAAAATAATGTGCGACTGATTTATTTTTTAGATTTTTTTTTTTTCAAATGAATTTTTAAAATAATTTATTCCTAATTACTTTAGTAAATATTATTTACAAATTAAAAAAAAAAATGTAGCAGTTTGTATACATGGGATTTTTTGGGATCCTAAAATTAAATAGTGTAATATCATATATCGGTCATATATACCCTGCTCGTTGATATTGGTATTGGCCATCAAAAAAATTATGTCAACATCTTTTGCAAATAACAACTTCAGTCGATTTCAGTCTGTTCCTCACATAAAGCAATCATAAGGCTTGGAATTTTGTGCACAAATATGGACGAGTAATACAGTATTTCAACAATCCTCAGCCGATCCTCAACAATCAAAGAAAAGCAATATGGAGGAGAGAATTGCAATGTTTGTCTTTACTATTGTTTTAATAAGGTGTATATCCTTAAAAAACGACTACTCACCCATGATTTTGAGAACCACCTCTTCACTGCCATATGAACTTTCTCCACTCACATAACAGCGAAACGAACCATCATCCTGAACTCTGAGTTTCTCCAGCCGTAGAGAGACGTCTCCATCCTTCAGTCCACCAGACTGATCTGACCGCAGAGACAAAGAGCTTCGCTTCCTGTACGATTCCTCCTGGATGTCTTGGATCTTCCCATGATTATAGAGCAGAACAGGGTTGTTGAAGTCGTGACGGTACCAGCGGATCTCCAGAGCTTCAGCGTTCTCAGGAGGAGAGATCCAGCAGGGCAGAATCACTGTGGATCCCGCATGAGCCTCTACAGGATCACCTGGAACCACTACAGTGAACGACACTGACAGACACAGAAATACATGCTCAGTGAAATATACAGTGAGTTAGTCTTCAATCTATATATGTGTGTGCGTTTATATAAATATTATATTATAGGTGTGATCACATTTACTATTCAGTGAATTTTCATGGGTGAAAAATTGGAATTCATGTGATCTGGAATTTCGCGTTGAGGGCAAATGAAAATTTGTGGATTTGTTACAATTTTGAACACTATTGATGAGCCCTGTTGTAACTGTTAAAATTTCCAAGGATCAGCATTCTCCCCTAAAAGACTGTAAAACTAAATCATAGAGACTTGAAACTTGGAGGGATGGTAGTACTCACACCGTCTACAACAGGGGTGTCAAACTCAATTCCTGGAGGGCCATAGCCCTGCAAAGTTTAGCTCCAACCCTAATTAAACACACCTGATCCAGCTAATCAAGTCCTTCAGGCTAAATAGGCCCTTTTCACAATGACGTCAGCTAACTTCCGCTTTCCCGCAAAGCAGTGTATCTGTACTTCCGTTATACCATTTACACCGGAGACTTCTCAGGAAAATGTGGGAAAAACTTGAAATATGAAAGGTGTTAGTTAAGAGTTAAGACTAATAATGATAATGTACTTACAGTCGGATTATTTTGCGAACGTTTTTCTGCATCTGCCTTAGATGGGAGGCTTGCTTGCCGCAACTGCTTGCTTTCAGATTTGCATGGCAACGATTATGCATTCACAAAATATATACTTGAAATCTTTTCACTTGTTATTTCGGTTCATGTCATTCCTTGGATAGTTTATTTGTGAGTACACTGTGTAAATTAAATTCCCCGTATAGCTCGGCAATAAAAAGACAAACAGTTATTTACTATGGGAAAATGACATGGACACAAATCATATTTTTATATTAAATCTTTTTACTACATGGCAAATTTCGCATCCATAAATTCAAGTGGTCTGAAAAGAAACACATTATCCAGTTCAAGAATAAAATGCTTAATATTGAAACAATGCAAAAAGGACCGCAGCGTAGTATAGAACTTTGGACTTCTATAATTACTTAAATTCCTCCATTCAATTTCAATTTAACTACCCTGTTGTATACCCTGTTTTTTCTTTGTGAATTATTATTGATTAATATGATCGATTGTATTTTATTTTCGTTATAGGCTATATGCAATGTGATGTTAAAAAAACAGCTATGACATGCATTTTCTATTTATTTACACAAATATTCACATTTGTTTTTAATAGTAAAAGCTTTTTATGTAAACTTAATATATTTAATATTTATTTCTGAATTACATTGTTATAAAAATAAACGGGGAAAATTATAGACCCCATTTTATTTATATTTAAATAGTACAAGCTTGTTATGTTGAACTATTCTTGTACATACAGGCGCTGTATTAAGCAGAACATGAATTACTGAATGAAAAGGCTTTCCGTTACCACATGTAAATTTCTAAAACGTTTGTTTATTTGACAAATATATCTAACCAACTTCATCTAACTGCAATAAAGACAGTAAACATTGTGCCAGAGTAGCGGGAATCAGAAAGTATGACTTTTTATAGTGCCTCATTTCCAACTCCTCCCTCGACTTCAAACAGCAAATCGCGCCGACCGGTATTCGGTAAATTCGTTTAAGATGTCAGACGCCTCGCCTTGAATAAGGACGTCAGTAGACAGCGGCAGTCATCCTCTAACCATATTTTTGGCAGAAGTACAAGCGTCTGGGTGAACTCCGTGCTGGTAGTGATAGCGCTTTCCTATGCTGGAGGAAGTAAGAATACCCTGCTTCGCGTCAGAACGGAAGTTGTGTGACGTCATGTGAAAAGGGTCTATTGAAAAGTACATTGTTTGTGTGTTGGAGCAGGGTAGGAACTAAACTCTGCAGGGCTGCGGCCCTCCAGGAACTGAGTTTGACACCCCTGGTCTACAATGTCACCAAGGCTCACCCCAAATGACCTGGCGGGGGTGCACAAAATGCACATGGCAATTGTGGCAACATTTTGGGGTAATTCATATGCAAATTAGTCCTAGTTTTTTGGCCCGATCGAAACCAAAATCAGTGCAGAAGGATTCTCTGGAGTCTGATTGTCAATAATTATCAAAAAAAAAAATAAATTTCGATTCACATACACAACGGGATACCAGAATGTTTGAAGTGGGCGTGGCCACTTTTACTAAAATTGCTATCTCTCTTGAACGGAATGAGGTAGTTTCACCAAACCCAATACACCTATGAATGGGCTCAGAGGAAACTCTGTAGGATTAGCTGTCTCAATGCGTGTGTGTGCCGGTTCACCTTACTATTTGCATGTGGACCATGTATGGCACTAAAAACATTTCTCAGGTAAAGTATAGTGATTAAGGATGGACCTCACACAAAGAGCAGCCCAGGGGCCCCTGACCACCTTAATCCGCCCCTGGTCCTATGTTTTTGGCTCAACCTCAATAAAACCACTGCAACACAATTCACAGGACTCTCTAGGTTAGGAGTTCTCAACTCTGATCATCAAGGTCCACTTTCTTTCAGTTTTGCTCCAACCTTGATCAAACTCACCTGCCGGTACGGTAACTTTCTAATAATCCTGATTTACCTTGATTAGCTTGTTTAGGTGTATTTGACTAGGGTTGGAGCTCAACTCGAGGACCTCAAGGGCCAGAGTTAAGAACACCTTCTCTTTGTCAATAATTATCAAAGAAATGTTGAACTTTGGTCTTTGGATAGCAATAGCAGGGTCATTTAGAAAATGGGCGTGGCCAAGTTTACTCACAAGCCTATAATTCCTGAATGAAAACTCAGAACTTCACATCATTAGGTGAGCACATGCTGCACATGATTATAAAACAGCATGCAAACTTTTATGCAGATCGGCCTATAGGTGGGGCTATAACTGTTAAAAAGGTGAACAAAATGCAGTATTTATATGGCAGATCCCATGAAATGGCTGAAAATGGCACTCTTCCTGCCTGATTTACGTAGCACTTAATGAAATTAGGTGAGGACATGCATCACATGATTCTTACTTTTTTACTATTTTCTTTTATTTGTCAGAATTAGCTTCTTACATAATGACCAATGAGCGCTTGTTAATAGACCTTTATCACAGTCTGTGTGTTGTCACATCTGGCTTCAATTAGTAGCGTAAAAGAATTTCCGCCTGCATTATTATCAATAGACGGTCGCCATTTCTGACAAGAAAATTAAACAAACTTGGCTGAACTTCACAAAAAAACATCTGTATTTTAAACGGTTAATACACGATACCCTCCCTTCCACCCTACGCCTAATATTCCATCTTAATGTGCAAAGTGTGATCAAGCTGACTGTCAGCGCTGTCAGTGTCGCTTTAGTCCTGAGATAAACGACGATCTGCACGCTGCTCAAATACTGCAGGAGGAATAATTGGAATACACCCTTTTAATTTAATTTAATTTATTTATTTTGGCAAAATAATTTATTAAGCACTTAACTCCGGAGGATATGACTCCTTTAGGATGATCAAACCAGTTATTTTTGTGTGATCAACTCTGGGCTGGAAATATAAGGCTACTTTTATTTGAATTTAACTTCAATTTGATCTAATACTTGTTCATTGTGTCAAAAAATAAAGTAACTATATGAAATCAATGCTAAAAGTATTAATGTTTATTTTGTACAGTTGTCTATTGCTCCCTAATGAGTTATGTGACTCTGGAACACAAAACCAGTCATAAGGGTCAATTTTTCTATATTTATACATCTGAAAGCTGAATAAATCCTCTTTCCATTGATGTATGGTTTGTTGGACAATATTTGTCTGAGATACAACTATTTGAAAATCTGGAATCTGAGGGTGCACAAAAATATAAATATTGAGAAAATCACCTTTAAAGTTGTCCAAATGAAGTTCTTAGCAATGCATATTACTAATCAAAAATGAAGTTTTGATATATTTATGGTAGGAAATTTACAAAATATCTTCATGGAACTTACCATAGTTTAACTATGGTATTTGTAGTGAAACTATGGATATACAAATGGTAATCAATGCGCTAAAAAAAAAAAGACATGGTTGCTACACTTTTGCTCTGATAAAACTATGGTTTTAATAGTCTATATTAAGGGAAAACTGACTGAAATCTGAACGTGTTTGTGGTGTTCTTACCTGAAGTCTCTACGAGGAGATTCACCAGTAAAGTGATAATAATCAACAACATGCCTGTGAAAATACAGACAGAATCACATAAAACAATCTCTGAGGGAGATTTTATTTCAGGAAAATTGAGACCCAATCGATCGGACTGCCATATTTAATGAGAAAACAAACTCACCGCAGACAAAGATCATCCGTTAAATCACAGTAATCTGGATATTTTAGATGAGTTTGAGCCGTTAGACGCCTTTTTTTCCTTTCACTTTCTAACAAAAGTCAGATGATCCCTCAATAAACCAGACGTAATCAGATTATTACACTGTAAACACTGCTGGGTTAAAAAGTAACCCAGTCTTAACTCCGCTGCTAATGCAGAACACGCACTGGGTTGGTTTGACCCAAGTACTGTTTTTTCCCAAATTACTGGGTCTTTCATTTGACCCGACCAGTGGCTGAAATTAATTCTGTTGCTGGGTTAAATACTACTTATACATCGGGTTATTTCCAACCTCATTGCCTTATCAATAAAATAATATATTAACAAATATGTGTTATATAATAAAAGGAATAGTATTATTGATGGTGTGTAATGTAAAACACAGAGGCCACTGTAAATGTGTTTTCAATTACATTTAATTATATTTTTTTTAAAACATTTTGAATACTTTTGTACAAGTCTGAATACAAATGTTAAAAAATACCAATGGCCACATACTCTGTTTCAGGAGTGACGTATATCCCTCATCCCTCATATAAATACAGGATTCACTTTAGAAATAGCTTGTTTACAATCAGAGTTAGCTGCTTAGCCTTTATCCACCGCCTCTGTGGCAGGTAAGTATTTCAATTTAGTTGAAAAATCGCTCCTCTTCATAACACAAGGATCACGTCCAACATACAGTATGTTGTGATTTTCTGTTTCTACCTTTCTCTTGTAATAGAGCCTAAACCAGTGCAGTACAGACTTTCCTCCATCTCATCCATTCTGCTTTTTCACTTTCTGCCCTTCATCTGAATTTCACGTGTCATCGAGATGTTTGATTAATAACTTCAAGAACTGAACTGTCATCAGACCCACAGAAGTCCTCTAGTGATGCTTACAATTTACTACTACAGTAACCCAAATACACAACATTATGAGGCGACGGACTCAAATTCAAAGAGATCTCACGTGTAGCCTATACATTTTTTTTTTCCATTTTCTGCTGTTATATTGACTGTAAACAAAAGAGAGAAAAAACCCGCAGTATGTGATATTTAGATCAATATTATGACACGATTGCGTGATGATGCCCAGCCAGGAGAAGCTTCATCATTATCAATATTAATGTAGTGAAATCAAGGTTTGTATTTTGTCTGACGCTGCTGGATCTGATCTTCTAATAGATCTTTCTTATAAATAAAAGTTGTTTTGGAGCTCTTCAGAGTTTGAAATCAAAATATGGGTATTTTAAAACTATCAAAAGAACAATATACTGACATAATATGGAAAATAATTTAGCAAACTACACTTGAAAAAAAAAAACTGAGCATTTGACTGTGTCATAGTACTGTATGTTATTAATTGAACTATTTACAAATGTATTGTGCTGCATTTATGGTGATATCCACAACACTCTGGTCTCTTATTGAGTGATTATCTCTTACAGAATGGCACAGAAAGCAGAGAGAGCGCCACCTACAGACAGGTAAGAAAACATTTCCATCGGTGACCAAGAAACCTCACAATAATAACCGCTTTCACTAATGTTTTTCTTATATCGTATTCTTAAATTCTCATATCAGAATCCGTCCTCCACAAGATTACATCTGGAGATATGACTAACAAGAAGAAAAGCAAGAAATCAGATGAAGAAGGTGAACACGTCTGTGGACAGGTGTCTCTCTCTCCGTCACGTCTGCTCTTGTGTCTGGAGTCTGTGTTGAGAAGCTGCTCTGTGGTGCTTGAGTTCTGTTCAGGACACTTAGATCTTATTAAAACAGTCCCGGTCCACATTATGGAAAAGAGTTCAGTGCTCGAGAAAAACCCTTTATTATGTGCTGAAGACTGTAAAACAATTCACCTCATCATCTCTGCAGACAGAAGCTGAACGAGCACCTGTACATTCACATTTATTCTGTTAAATTATTCCACTGTTTAGTGTGAACAGTAAATACATGATGTTGAGCAGGTTATTGTACCTGATTTTCCCACATGCACAAACACACATAGTTCAATACATAAGAGTATCTGTATGACCCATAAACATATGATCAGGAAAGATTAGAATGTGCAGCACTTGATGTTGATCATGTGATACTGTATCACTTAATTAGAAGCACCACAATTAAACTCATCTTTTAGAACACATTCAGAAGCTTATTTTAAAGTGCAAAGTATTGAAAATCAGAAATTAGAATTAGAAAATATAAATAAATAAAATACAGTATAGCAGGTAATCAGAGGTTTACAGCAGGGATGAGCAACAGCAGTCCTGCACTCTTACAAATAAAGCTTCTTTACTGACATTGATGAAGAACTTTTAACATCCGTGGAACCTTTCTATGGGACACAAGGTGGAAAAAAGGTACTTCAGATTGTTTAAGTGTTCTTCACTCTGAACTGAAATGTTGTTTGGGGAACCAGTAATGGTTCTTCTGTGGCCTCACTGTGAATACTCTAGTTTGGCATCTTTATTTTTAATGGTGTTCAGAGTTTAGCCACATCCCTAATCAAACACACCCGTCTGTGATTTTCTGGTGATCCTGAAGGGCTTGGTTGGATTCTTCAGGTGTGTTTGAGAGTAAACTCAGGACAGTGGACCTCCAGCACTGAGCTGTCCAGCCCTGTTCTACACACACTTGAGGTCTTAATGACCACTTGAACACTTTGACCAAATATCATAAATACATAATGAAAATAGACTGGAAATCAAACTCATGTCCTTGAGGGTGTACTCACTCTAGGCGATCAGAACCGTGCCGAGCGTGTTTGACCCCCAGAGCCGGCTTCGTTTGAGTAGTGTGATCGCGGTTGGTTTAGAGGTGGGCCGGAGCACAGTTCAGTGCAGCAAGCATGTGGTCGTTGTTGATTGCATGAACATTTCTGAGCGGCAAAAGTGATAGATCTGTTAGGGCCGTGTGTCACTGCGTCCCAAACGACTCAAAATAATAAACCACAAAGTTAACAAAACGATGCACTCGATGAACGCTTCTCTGCTGTCTTCACCAGCTGTCAGAAACGTCCTATTTCCCACCTATGAACTCATGATTACGAGCTCGCTGCATTCAAGTGATTTGTTGTCAGACAGAATACAAAGTAAAATTCTATTGTTTGATAACCTAAGCATTCATCGCGCCAGACAGTCAGCTTGATATGATTCTGGAATTTCAGTCAAATACATGCTTATTTCACTCTTTATAATACATAAAATATGCTGCAAATGCGTATATATGAATAGGCACCACTTTAACGACAAGACAAGGTGATGTAGTTGTTGTTTAAAAAAAAAAGATTAATAAAGAATAGCATTAACAGCAGCAATCGTTGTCCCGTAACATGTTTTTACGTGTATGGCCCGCCTAACTTGGAAACTTGAGTAGTGTGAGTACACCCTGAGACTGAGTGAAGATTAGTGTTTTTGAGGACATACGTCCATCTTTACACACGCTGTGTTGGTCAGTCAGGCGTCTGAGCTGCTATTATCCAGTAAAGGCTGACTGTAGTCTGCAGCTGATTCTACAGGTTTGGGACAATCCAGGATTATAAGTGGACTCTCATCACCCACACCAGGATTGAACAGAGGAACGACTGATCCAGAGAATCTGCTGCTGATGGTCAGGAGATGTTTTCTCTCTGTGACGTTGTAAAATGACAGCTGACCGTCATCATAATCTAACAGGACTCCCAGTCGCTCAGGTCTCGGTGTCAGTGAGAATGTAATGGGTGTTACAGTGTTGGTGTGAAAGCCATGAGGACCGTCAGAACACAAGAACCAGAAACCAGCTGATGGAGTTACAGCAGATCTGTCTCTTGAAGCAAAACTTCCCTCTCTCACCACACCAATTAACCAGTAGTTTTTGGGAGGTGTATTTATTTGTTCCAGCTCTACCTCCCAATAGTGACGACCAGAGGTGAATCTTTGGGCTCCAAATGCACATAATTCATATGGAAATCCCTCTCCGGTGTGATTATATTCTGGACCGTCCCTCATGATTTTACAGTCCTTAGTGACCATCAGATTTGGATGTGAATGCTCACGGTCAATACTGATCTCAACTGTGAGGAAAAATACATCAGCAACAATTATTAATCCTTATGTATAATTTTACATGAAATATTTACACACACATGCATATATAACTGATATTACATCATACCTGCATGTTTCCTCAGTTCTTCTATATTTACGTCTCCCACAACTACAATAAAAAAGATACAATTTGTGAGTAAACTACAGTTATAATTGAGAACATCTACAGTATCGAACAAATGAGTCTGTTCTGGAAAGTAAATAACAGTAATAACAATAATAAGTGAATAATTGTGTGACAGTGGGAATGTCACACAAGGTGCTCGTTATTCTGATAATATTACTAATATAAATGATATGATAAATTGTAAAAGGGTCAAAGACGAGACGTCACCATTTTTGTGTCCGCATCAAATTAAATTTACAAAAGTGATTTTACATACAAAATAAACATATTAAATGCAAGTAAAGTGTCTACTTTCATTTTTCAAATAACATTTGTGAAAAAACAATGACAAAATATGAGTTAAATAAGGCTCCAAAGTGTCAAATTGTCATTCAGCGTAATGGTCCGGACTATGATTTTACTAATACATTTTTAAATAAACGCATAAAATACCATGTTAAAAAAATATTTGCTTCTTTGGCATGTTACCATAACTGTTGGCTGTATTATATTAAAAGGACTATGTGTTATTTTTTTCGTTAAGTATTGAAATAACTAGGGGACTTTTGTCCCGAATATGCAGTTTGTCAGAGGTCATTCAGTGTAACAGGATCAGGAAGCCATTTTGAAATTAAATAAACAACCAATAGTCATCGAGCAGTCTGTGACATCATCAAAAGCCCCCCTGAAGGCCGTGTGGCACTGCAGCAAGGTACGTTTATTGCTCTTAAATATTTGATAATTTCACCTTTTTATAGTGTGGTATCTTGAGTTACAATAACGCATGTTATTCAGTGAAATGCCAAAAAACACTTTTATTGTTAGATTTTTTGAAAAATAAGTAGATGTTGTGAATAATTATGATGAACCTTTCTGGTCAAGTTCACTGTTTGATATAGGTGGCTAGTTGTTAGCCTGCAATATTAGCTTAAGTAGAAGTCTCGTCATTCAGGGTAATGTTTTGTCATTCGGTGTAATGCAAATTGTCTGTTACACCACAGTGTCACCCATTACACTGAATGACAGTGTCACTGTTTAGATAACATTTTTAGCATTTTATTTATATTTCAGATAAATGAGGGATGTTTAGCACAAAAAAAATATATATTAAACTTTATAGATATTAATGTTTTAATGCATTTTTGTCTTTTTTTACTGATTTCTTTTAGATGGCCACAAACAAAGAGAGAGTTACTAGGCACCGGCAAAAGCTTAAAGGAACACTCCACTTTTTTTGGAAATAGGCTCATTCTCCAACTCCCCCAGAGTTAATAAGTTGAGTTTTACCGTTTTTGAATCCATTCAGCCGATCTCCGGGTCTGGCGATAGCACTTTTAGCATAGCTTAGCATAGATCATTGAATCCTATTAGACCAGTAGCATCGCGTTCAAAAACGATCAAAGAGTTTCGATATTTGTCCTATTTAAAACTTGACTCTTCTGTAGTTATATCGTGTACTAAGATCGGCGGAAAATGAAAAGTTGAGATTTTCTAGTCCGATTTGGCTAGGAACTATACTCTCATTCCGGTGTAATAATCAAGGAACTTTGCTGCCGTAACATGGCCGCAGCAGGCGTAGTGATATTACGCAGCGCCTGAAAGTAGTCCCCAGCTATGTAACTAGTTATAATATAGCTGGGGACTACTTTCAGGCGCTGCGTAATATCACTGCGCCTGCTGCGGCCATGTTACGGCAGCAAAGTTCCTTGACCCGGAGATCGGCTGAATGGATTCAAAAACGGTAAAACTCAACTTATTAACTCTGGGGGAGTTGCAGAATGAGCCTATTTCCAAAAAAAGTGGAGTGTTCCTTTAATGCAGACCCATTAGCTAGGGCAGCGCTTTTAGCAAGGAGACAAGAAAGGTATTGAGGAGTGCAATGTCACAATAATAGGGCTGGGTTAAAAAGATAGATTTCTCGATTTTTTATTGATTCTCATTTTGAAGAAACAATACGGATTTGTAAATCCCAAGAATCGATCTTTCAGTCTATGCTGTTTTCAGTTGATGTTAATCAATATCAAATTGATTTGAAATCAAATCAAATCATGAAATTTGTGTCAAAGCCAAGCCCTGCAGAATAATAGATTACTGCTGTTTTTAGATAGAGAGCCCAACCTACCTATACCACAAGTTCAAGAGAGGCCACTGAGGGGAGTCTCTGCCCATAATACCAATCCTGATAACATGTCATTTATGTTGCCAAACAGAAAGTATTTTTAATTCAATGCTACTTGTGAATGTGAACCATCAGTGCAGATCGACTTCCAAACCATCCAAGAAATTTATAGAGTAGGCATCTCTCTCTCTCTCTCTCTCACTCGCTCTCTCTCTCTCTCTCTCTCATGGATGAAAGGAGAGAAATTGATTGTATTACCACCATTTGTTTCACAATTGTTAAGGTGTGTGTGTTTTTGTTTGTCCTTCAAGTTCCAAGTTCTCAATGAAATGAGGGATATTGATTATATTACCACCATTTGTTTCACAATTGTTTGTCCTTCAAGTTCCAAGTTCTCAATGAAATGAAATATATGATATGTATGCATTGTGGAATAAAATTATTATTTGATTCAGCTTCTGTGATTTGCTCAGGAATTTAATGATACAAAATAATATTCAAAACATTGCAATAATGGAAACAATGACAATATTTGCTCAATTTTTGTCAAAATGTCATTCAGTTAACAAACCATGGTCATTCGGTGTAACCAATATATTTATGTAAAAATGAAACAATATACTTATTCTGAGCTGTACTTATTAAAATATGTAAAATAATATGTGCTCCTTCTTAAATTTTATTAGATTTTAATTGATTTTCACTTCCTTACAAAAATGTCTTGCTGACAAATGGGTAAAACCTAATGGTTTAAAGGATATTGGCGAAGTATAAAGATTTAAAATGACAAAAAATTAGTATTTGGGGGCTGCACTGTGATCTTTAAATAGAGTCCTGTAATATGTCATCAGATTATAGTTTTTCTAAAAATGTCTGATAAGATTTTTTTGCATAAAAATATTGTTACACTGAATGACATTTTAGTGGTTGTCTTCTGTAAAATCAAAGTAAAAATGCACGGTAGTAATTATTTTTTGCTCAGAAAAATATAAAGTTAAACAGGACATATTCTAATGTATGTGAAAAAGCCAAAATTTAAAGCTCTTTTACACTTTTATTTTTTTTTATGCTTGAAACCCCATTTTCGTCTTTGACCCAAAAACACAAAACAGAAGCATTTTCACTGATGCTTTCAGACCTCTGGATGTCCCTTAATGAAATAAACTGGTTCATAAATATTATGATTGTATAAATATACAAATATTGTTGTGAAATCAGTGCTGGTTTATTTAATGCGTGTGTGAATACTTCAGTCTGTTTCTCAGACTCATCAAACGTGTCATTTTCATGTTTATTTCAGCTGTAACATACAGTATATGTGGATATGCAATGATTGGTGAATCATTTCAGCAGTTACAGTTCTTAAAACACTCACTCAGTAGATACCAAAAATCAGTCAAATCTGCAAAATCTCAATACTTTTCTGACATTATAGTGAAAAACCAAAATGAAGAAGAAACTCAAAATTTTGGTAACACTTTCTAAGAAGCCCATATTTATAATTCATTATAAGGGTGTTCTTGAGGCATTATAATGAATGCATAATGCATTATAAAAACCTTATAATATGTTATATCATCTTAAGAACAGTTTTAATGTATTATAATATTTAATTATTAGTGATTATAGCTTTTAAGAGTATGATGATTTATAACACACAGTGAACACAATCCATCCACTTAAATTACAATGGATTATATTTCTCATAGTTATAATGTATTATAAGTCTCATATCTTGCCATCTTTCTTATGCTATTTTACTTAAAGCAAACAAAGACAACTTATAAGTATAGTAATAATAATAGTAATATTTTTTTTTCTCAAACAGCCATAAGATCAGATATCAGATCAGATGAATGTGTAATATGACACATTTGCTTTGAACTATTTTGATTTTAATATCAGTTTGATTATTTTGATGGTACCCTTTATACAGCTGTTGATACGTAACTCTGCAACTACATGTTAATTAGCAGTCATTAGAGTATTAGTAGTGTGTCTGCTAAATATATGCTAACACTTTATTTTGATGGTTCCTCAACAGACAAACTGACTATAAGTAACTTTGCAAGTACGTAAACATTATACCGACACTAACCTTAACCTGAGCCTACTAATACTCTAATAAGAGTTAGCTGACATGCAGTTGCAAAGTTGCTTACAGTCAATAGACTAAGGGACCATCAAAATAAAATGTAACCTAACATATAAACATTGATTTTTTTTTTCAGTTGAAATGATTAACTAGCTCACATCAAAATTAATATTAGCCTCACACTCAAATAACACTCCACACCTAACCACTTACAAGATGTAGTGAGGTATGTGCAGAGTTTAAACAATGTCAAGATATATAGTGCATTATAAATGTAAAAGTAGATTTAATATGGTGCTCATTGGGTGTTATAAATAATCATAATCTTAAAAGTTATACCCACAAATGCGTAAGCATTATAATGTATTATAATTGTTGTTATAATTATTCACAAGATGATATAACATAAGTTTTTTTTTATTATTTTTTTGGTAACACTTTATTTTGATGGTCCCTTTTGAACATTCTGTTGACACTAAGTAATGTTGCAGCTCCATGTCAACAAACTCTCATAAGAGTATTAGTAGACGGTCTGCTTCATATCCACTCACTCCTTATTGTGTTGGTCTCCCAACTGATATTCTACTGACTGTAAGTAACTTACTCTAACCCTAACCCTACCAGTCTACTAATACACTACTAACACTCTCATGAGAGTCAGGAGAGATGCAGGTGCAACATCACTTATAGTCAACAGAATGTGTTAAAGGGACCATCAAAATAAAGTGAAACCATTTTTTTTTATAATGCATTATGCATTCATTATAATGCCTTAAGAATACCCTTATAATGTATTATAAATGTGGACTTCTTAGAAGGTGTTACCATGATTTTTACAGTTTTAAACTGAGTTGTGAGTCATGTGAGTGCTGTCTGTTTTAATGCACCAGCTACAGTACGTGACCGTTTTTACACAGACAAAATTGTTGATGTGACATAATATTGTGTCTTTAAACTGTGATCCATCTGTTCTCTCTGTGTGTGTTTCATATTTTCAGCAAGTTACTTTTAATTCACTTTAGGATATTATTAAGCAGCTTAAATGCAGCTCTTGTCTGCATGACACTATTCAGCCAAGTGTTTGTTTTTTGTTTTTGTTTGTTTTTGCTGTGGGTCTTTCTGGCTATAATAAATAAGTCCCTTCTCACAGGTGTTGTTCCTAACTACCTAAAACATGCAACTGTTAAACCTTTGCTTAAAAATAAATAAATAAAAATGATAATCTTGACCCAACCATCCACATCCACAATTATAAACCTATTTCAAATGTATCTTTTATGTCTAAAGTCTTAGAGAAAGTTGTTTTGGAACAACTGCAGAGTTTTCTGGAGCTAAACAGTGTTTTTCAATCTGGGTGTATTAGATATAAACTTACGTAATTAGAAATAATAATAATTAGAAAACATCATAGTACCGAGTCAGCTAAAAGATTGTATTATATAAAAGCGTTGTTGTCTGTTAACCCGGGGGATTCTGTGATACTCTTGCTTTGAGCCGTAAGCGCTGATCCTGTGGACCACAGAACTCTTATCTCATGTGTGGACTGGGTATTGAAGCTGTGCTCTTAACTGGCACAGTTACTTTTCTATTTTTCTTGATGGGTTTTCTTGTTCTGTTTCTGTTTTGAACCTCAGGGCTCCGTTCTGGCCCCTCTCTTGTTCTCGGTGTATATGTGTCACGAATCTGGTCTGTGAACTTCCATTCACTCACCACCAGAGGTCACTCACTCACCACAGTTACTTTGGCGCTGTTGCACGACACCTCCGGACTACAGTTCCCATCATTCACTGCACTGACGACACGCACACAGCTCACTGCACTGGTCACACACAGCTGATTCCATTTGCACACCGTACATAAGCCTTGGACTTTCTCTGCCGAGTATTGTATGCATTTATTGCTGCCCTACTGAGCCCTGTTAGTTTCTCTAGTCTTGCCTGTTTCGGATTGTGTTTTCGCTGCCTGGACTCTTGCTTACGTTTTGGATTACCTCTCTTGTCAAGCCTCTTTGGATACTGTTTGCTGTCGTCTGACCCACGCCCGTTTTAGATAACCCCTTGCATCGTCTATGATATACTTGTCTGCCATTGTTCGACCCTGCCTGTTAGACCACGTCTCTGATCAATAAAAGCTCGCACATGGATCCGCACGTCTCACGTCTCGTCAGCCCAGTAACAATATGCTTCCTTTGGGTACTATTTTTCTAAACATGGGGTGTCGTTTCACTTTTACGCTGATAACACGAAAATTTATTTGCCCTTAAAGAAAAATGACAAAAAAGGCTGGCTACACTTTATTTCAATAGTCCACTTTAGACATTCTACTAACTATAAGTAACTTTGTAACTACGTGTCAACTAATTCTCATTAATTTGCAACTACATGTCTACTAACTCTCAGTAGGGTAGGTTTAGGGTTAGTAGAATAAGTTGACATATAAAACTGAGGTTATTATGTTTGGGCCTACGGTTGTGCCAGATGCTTTAGATGGCGACCCGGGAGATTTGGTTCCCTAAAACCCTGTGAAAAACCTGGGTGTTATTTTTGATTCTGCCCTCAAGTTTGATAGAAAGATAAATGCAGTAGTTAAATCTAGGTTGTATTTTTATTTTTTATTTATTTTTTTTTAAAATTAAGATTATTGTCTAAAGCTAAGAGTTTCTTAACGTTTGCTGAGTTTGAGAGAGTGATTCATGCATTCACTTCAACTAGACTTGACTACTGTAATTCTCTTTATATTGGAGTCAATCCAATATTAGTCGTCTTCAGATGCTTCAGAATGCAGCCGCCAGACTTTTGACTGGCACTCAGAAATTGATCACGTATCCCTAATATTACAATATTATAAATGTCTTATAATCTTTTGAATCTAAACAATACTTCTAGATTATTAAGGTCATCTCAACAAAGATTGCTGATGGTTCTGAGATCTAGACTTAAGTCGAGGGAAGACCAAGCTTTTTCTATTGCTGGTCCAAAACTGTGGAAGAGTCTTCCTATCCATAAGAGTAATTTCTACACAGTCTGAATTTAAATCCAAGTTAAAACCTCACCTTGTCTCTCAGGCTTATAACTCTCTTTGATTTTTAAAGTAGGATTTTCCGATTGGTGTTTTTTGATGTAAACTCTATATACTATTGCATTTCAGTCTTTTTATTCTCTTCTATCTCTTTTTTTAGATAATTGTCCTTTGTCTTTTTGTACAGCACAGTGGTCACTACTGCTGTTTTTGTTGGTGCTATATAAATTAAATTTGATTTGATTTGATTAAAAAAACCTAGCAAAGAACAAACATCTTCAAATACCTTCTTTTATCAGTTTCTCCATCATTCCCTCCTCACAATCTGAAATGAGAGAAAATAACAATGTGAGGTTTAATTATCAATCTGCTTCACAAATACTCCAGACTCTATAAACCACATTGAATTATATTTTAATCCTGTCAGGCATTGACTGGCATAAAAACATAGACTTCTTTAGCTGTATCAGAAACTCTCCCAGTAACGCTGTCAGGTTCATCAGATTCATGAATAAATGAGTTCATGTTACTTACTTTCTTTAGCTGGTTTCTTTCCTGCAGAACAGATAAAAAATATCAACACATGAGATGCATGAAAAAAAAAAAAAAAAACTTCTGAAAACCACATCTTTAAAATCTTTAAACCAGATTGCACCTGTGAGTTTGTGTCTGTATTTGTAGAGGATCAACCCAACCAAACCCAGAAGAGCACAGATGAGAACGCTGAAGAAAAGAGCCTTCCATGGACCTGATGAATATGATGGATCTGAGACAGAACGCCAATAAAATGTATAAATAAATAAAAATATAGTAAAATATAGAAATTATATTATAATTAAGTTTAAAAAACAACAACAGTGAAAGTCAGCATGAAATGCCATTTGCATTAGTTCTCATGTTCAGTTCATGTGTGTTCACAACAGACGTGGCTTCATAATGTTAAAGTTTTCCTAAAATAAGTTCAATGCAGGGGCGAGGCCAGAAATGTTTAAGTGGGTGGGACGACGTAAAACCGGGTGGGCAAGGTGCGTGTAAGAAAACTGCATAATTGCCAACAGAAAATACAGTGCAAATACAACACTTCTAAAGCATTAATTAACATTAATTTTCATTTCAACATTTTCTAATAATTATTAAAATTTAAATTTATCTGTTAACATTCGTACCTGAGCTAACAAAAAGTTGTAGCCTATTTTTATTAACTAACCTTAAAAATTAATTAATACTGTAACAAATGTATTTCTCATTGTTAATGTTAGTTAATGCATTACCTAACCTAAGTTTATTGTAAAGCATTACCTTAGTCTGAGACGACGGAGCTTCGCAGATGATCTTATAATCAGTCTGTCAGTTCGCGTTCAAAGGAGAATAAACGAATACCGCAGAAATGTGCACAGCTGCAAATATGCAGTTTGTTGTGGAGAAGAGTATGTAGCACAACGTTTATGTGTTTCTTTCTACAAAGGACGCATCTATTTAGCGGTTTAAACACGTTGCTAATATGATGCTTTAAACACACTCATAAGTTTCAAATCTAAATCACCCGGTGGTCTGGTTTCATTTGGCGGTCTGGATTCAGTGCTAAGACTTAATTTTCATTTGGGATATCCAATATTTTTAAAGACTGATTGAGGTTTGATTCACCATTTTCAAATTCAACGTTATTTTAAAACGTGCGCATTTTACTATGTTCTTACGTCGTAAACATAAATGTGGGTGGGACTAACTGAATCGTCACTGACGAATCATCATTTTTGACAAGGGTATGCTATGCACCTATAGGAAGAAAACTCACGTTAAATATATTTTAAAGTAAATATATGAAGTTATAGGGAAACTATACGTTTATTATTATTATCGTTTAATAAATATCATTCATTTAGAAAAGTACCAACTTCTCATTGGGTGGGCCACGGCTGAAAGTGGGTGGGCCTTGGCCCACCTGGGCCCACCCGTAGCTTCAATGTCAGTCTGTTCGTCACAAAAAGTGACTGCATGACTAAAAGACTTCAGAACATACTGAACACATCATTATTGAATCTGATAAACGCCAGTGGAATGGAAATCGCATGAGTTTGGAGCAACATGACGCAGAGTCACTGGTGAACTAGGAGAGAGCGGGGCGAGTTAAGCCCGTTTTTACTTACAGTGTGTTTAAAGCGAGCACACGACAGTAATAGGTCCAACTTAAATATGTACATAAATTTCAGGATGCGGTGCATCCTTGGCAACAATCACTTTAGATCTGAAATAAACTGCTTTCAAAATATGGCTTTCCAAAAAAAGTGGTCTCTTGGCTCAACCTGCCCCAGTGAGGGGTAAATAAATAGGGAGAGGGCAAGCTGAGCCACATGCAGTTAAACTGTGCCATTGATTATGCTGAATATTTTCAGTATGATTTATCCTAGAATTGTCACATGTCTACCCGTCTGAAGTCCCCGTTTACCTTATTTGGTTTGGTTCCATTTCTAGTTAATTGATTGTCCCCACCTGAGTTTCATTATCTTGTTTGCTCTTTTGTTCCTGTCTGTTTATAAGCCCTCGGTCTTCCCTCATTATTTTGTCCGTTCTTAAGTTAATAAGGTGGGACAAGTGAGTTGATGCCGTTTCGTTCTCCTGTCTTTCATTTATATTAGTTATATTCATTTCTATTTCAACTACAACCACACAACCCATAACAAGAGTAACAACAGAAGGAAAAATATTAAGACTTGTTTTGCCAAGGTTAGGATTGAGTTTGAGGGTGAGTCTCACAAAACTATATTTTCTATATTTTCGAGGATTTTCATAATTTACTATTTATGTATATAGTTCAACAGCAAAAACTGAGAGGAAAAAAATAAATGTTATATTAATCAAGCTGTAATACCAAACAGGACCACACGGAGATGCTAACAGACCACTAAACCAACCACCTAAAAGGCAGTGCAGGTGAAAACATGTGGTGTTATGCTGGTTGAAAATCTCTTCACATCCTGATAGCAGTCACTAAGTTAAGTGGTCTACATTTATTTATATGTATTTATATTGTCTGTGGAAGGCGTAGGACTGTAAAATGTTCGTACAATGAAAATGTTCAGTCTGAACACTGCGATAGGCTGTCCTGTATGGAAGCAGAATAATGACAATAGTTTTTGAAACAAAGCATGCTGAATTCCACAAATCGAAAAAAAGATGCATTGCAATTAACAGTGCTTGCATTTTAATGCCTTGTATTTCCAGGGCTTGCATTTTTTGGTCCTGAAATTTAACATAGTAGTTTGTTTAAGCTGTGAATATTTCAATTCAAAATATTTCACACACATTTTCATAATTAAAAATTCAATAATTCATATTCACTTCCAAAATATTCAATCTGTTTAAAAATACGATGTATAATATTCGACAGGCAAATTTCAGTCATTTTATTTCACTTTCCAAATTCGCTGCCACAAATTTAGTGATTAAAATTCGGCAGAAAAGTCAGCGTTGCACATCCGGGAACCGCAGGAATAGCAGTAGAGCACCGATGCGTGATCTCCAGCTGATGCCAGCCGCTCACCAGCAGGTGGCGCACGCGGCTGTTGATGAAGGTCATATGTGGATCAAGTCACTTATTTACAAAAACTGATTTGCAGAAATGGAGCTAGTGCTAGAAGTTTTGATTATCCGGGCCAGCATAAACATGTGGAAACGCTGATTGTGTGTATGTTTAATTCAACATTTTCGCTGTTTCCCGTAGCCTACATACAAGCAGCTTTCTCTACCACAAAGGAGATTATAATGCTCTTTTACCCAACGCTGAAGTACAGAACTAACATTACATCTGAGGAAGACATATATTGCTTTCGGTTGTTTATTTCTGTAACTCTGTATCATGGCTTGTGTGTCTCTGTGCTGTAATACTGGGGTTCCCCTCATACGTCACACTCCAGGATTCCCCAACGACGCGTAACGCGCCTCAGTGAACTAATACAGTTATATAAGACCTCAGATCTCAGAATACACTTTATTGATGATTATGAGAACTATATCGACAGTTAAGCAGATGTAGAATATAAACGAACGCACAAGGTTTCACGCTGTTTCCCTCAGAAATCGGTTAAAGAAAACACATTACGTGGCTCTGTAACACAATGACAGCTATTAGACTTGTTTGAGATGCGCCTTGCCTTAAATGTAGGTGTCTGCAGTGAGGGGAGGAGTGAAATAAGCGCAGTCAAGACGGACAGTTCTGACCTCTCGAAGTGGAACAGATACATACAAGATCAAAGGCGGATATTGTGTTATTCTCACTCATGTGCTGTTCTGCTAATAAATGTGATATAATTTCAGTTCTGTTGCTTTTATATGAATATAAATATGATGAACAAGACACTCAAAGTGCTTCCTATTTAATCCCATACGAAAGGCGTATTTATCATCCATTCTACTTTAATACAAACGTGTATTTTAGATTGTTATAGAAATATGACAACAATCACATATCTCACACAGAGATCGCACTGTCATAGTGTTTGGGAATATTCAAGCATAATTTAAATACACAATCACATGAAATCAGATTTAAAAAAAAAAAAAAAAAACATTTTAGCAGAGAAAGCAGCATCACGGTTGTCTGAACCAATGAGCATTAAGCTGTGTCCTCAGTCAGCCGTTTCCCATCATGCTTTTGATCAGCGCAGTCGATGGAGAGCAACTGCGCGCGACTGCTCAATCCGACACAGCCGCCTCGCCGTCGCGAGAGTTTTTTGGCACATGTCAGCATGACATGACAACAAGGCGGACTTAACTCGGACACTTTTTATTTATTTATTTATTTTAAAAGATGTTTATGGCAACTATTATTTATTTGTTTTTCTCTTTATATTTCTTTTTTGTTATTGGTATTATCAAGGTATTTACTGTTTTGTATTCTGGTTGTGTATGTATTTTATTGCTTTGACTGTATCCCCTGTGAATGTTATATGTTTAATAAAAAAAAAAAAAAAAAAAAAAAAAAACTCAGACACTTTTCTAACCGGCATGCATCTCGCGGTGATCACCGGTGAACGGTTCTGCGCAGATTTTGCTCATCTCAAACAAGCCTATTATAAGACCAAACAGATGCAGATATGAACACAAGTCACGGAACGTGCAAAACTGCACATTAAACATTTCCCATAAAGAAAACACTTAACACGGTTTGCCTCAGTGATAATAAATGATTAAATTCAGCATCTAATTAATAAAATATATTACTATATATTATGTACATTTAAGCAGATGAGCCCACAACCAACAAGTTTCACCAAACCATTTTTTCTCCCATAGAAAGCCAAGCACAATATTATAGGTTTTAGGTTTGATATTCACTGCATATTCGCCTAGGCTGCTTTAGGGACCGTCTGTAAATTTACCTCACAGTACAAAACGAAGTAATAATTTACTAAATTATTTAAATGTAATTATTAAATTCAAATAATTTATTCCTCCTTTAATGTACATAAAGTACATCAATATTTTATACTACAACCTTTGGGAAATGAACAATTCCTTTTGAGGTCTTACAGATTTTTTGTTTTTGTTTTAAAAATGAAAAAAGTGAATTGTACATACAGAAAGGGAGCTATTGCCAAAATTTCACAACGTACTACAACCTGTGGAACATGAAAAACCCTTTTGGTGAATTACTGTAGTTTTTTTTTTACCAACAATTACCAACATCAATAATAACGATCATACAGTTGTTTTGTATCTAGCAATGTACTACAACCATTGGAACATGAAAAAAAAACATTTCCAGGGATCTTTTATATGTAAATAATTGTGTACTGTACATACAGTATATATATATTGGCAAAATCTCATCTGTAGTAAATCACTGAGCAATACAAGCTTTACAATTTGACTGTGTTATTTTAAATGTTAAAAGTCATTTTAATTTAAATGCATTGGACGGTTTAACCCAGTTGGTGGAATTGTCAGACGGCCCCTTGGGTGCGATAGCTTTCTCAGGTTTACATTTGCAGCAACAATACACCTAGGCGCTTTTGAACTCCTTTTTTTATGTTGATATAAAGTGGTTGCTTACTGTTAAAACTAATCTGGTATTGATGTTGCCTCTTTCTCAAGTACTATGTAAATACCATACATATCTGTTTATTTATACAGCTGTATATATAGTAAATAATGCACAAATCTGTACATAAATCCAGATTCATACTTATTATTATTATCCATTGTTAAGCCTTACTATTTAAATGTTTTTTCTGTTCTCATGTCAGATGTGTATGTATGTATGTATGTACCAGGAGCACCCTAAAACCACAACAAATTCCTCGTGTGTTTGCGCACACCTGGCGAATAAAGCTAATTCTGATTCTGATTCTGATATCTTTGTAGAACTGTCGACTTGATCAGTGGTAAGGGAAAGCAACGAAAATGCAGCGCGTTGCTTTCTTCTGACCTCATTTGTTTGCCTGTATATAGTTCTCATAATCATCAATAAAGTGTATTCTGAGATCTGAGGTCTTATATGCTGTATTAGTTCACTGAGGCGTGTCGTTGGGGAATCCTGGAGTGTGACCTATGAGGGGAACCCCAGTATTACAGCACAGCGTCACACAAGCCATGATACAGAGTTACAGAAATAAGCAATCGAAAGCAATATATGTCTTCTCAGATGTAATGTTAGTTCTGTACTTCAGCGTTGGGTAAAAGAGCATTATAATCTCCTTTGTGGTAGAGAAAGCTGCTTGTATGTAGGCTACGGGAAACAGCGAAAATGTTGAATTAAACATACACACAATCAGCGTTTCCACATGTTTATACTGGCCCCGATAATCAAAACTTCTAGCACTAGCTCCATTTCTGCAAATCAGTTTTTGTAAATAAGTGACTTGATCCACATATGGCCTTCATCAACAGCCGCGTGCGCCACCTGCTGGTGAGCGGCTGACATCAGCTGGAGATCACGCATCGGTGCTCTACTGCTATTCCTGCGGTTCCCGGATGTGCAACGCTGACTTTTCTGCCGAATTTTAATCACTAAATTTGTGGCAGCGAATTTGGAAAGTGAAATAAAATGACTGAAATTTGCCTGTCGAATATTATACATCGTATTTTTAAACAGATTGAATATTTTGGAAGTGAATTCTGGAAGGTGAATATGAATTATTGAATTTTTAATTATGAAAATGTGTGTGAAATATGTTGAATTGAAATATTTGCAGCTTAAACAAACAACTATGTTAAATTTCCGGACCTAAAAATGCAAGCCCTGGAAATACAAGGCATTAAAATGCAAGCACTGTTAATTGCAATGCATCTTTTTTTCGATTTGTGGAATTCAGCATGCTTTGTTTCAAAAACTATTGTCGTTTTTCTGCTTCCATAGTCCTGCCTGTCTGTCAACATATGTATTTGTATATCTCTGCACACACTGTTTGCGCAGACATGATTAACAGCGCGTTCCAGCAAGAATGAAAGGCGCTATTATTGTAATATTATGCTCTTTGTACTGTAATGTTTTCTCACCGGTGAATGAGATGTTAGGTAATCTGACAGCATGCATTCAATCCTCCACCAACACCCTCTCTCATCGTGTCACAGGTCTCTGATCTGACAGAGTGTGTTTGTTTGTTTTGGAGGCGTGGCTTTGCAGAGTGATTACGCAGGGAGGGTGGGATCTTGTTTTCAAAGCTAGCTTGCTATCGCTAACTTTACCTAAATCACCTACCCTACCTTTAACCTGACTGTATATCATACCCGTCAACCCTCCCATTTTTTCCGGGATTCTCCCATATTTTACCATTCTACAGGTGCATCTCAATAAATTAGAATGTTGTGGAAAAGTTCATTTATTTCAGTAATTAAACTCAAATTGTGAAACTCGTGTATTAAATAAATTCAATGCACACAGACTGAAGTAGTTTAAGTCTTTGGTTATTTTAATTGTGATGATTTTGGCTCACATTTATCAAGAACCCACCAATTCATCTCAACAAATTAGAATACTTCCAAATGAAATACAAAACTTGCTCTCATCTGAACAGAGGACTTTGGACCACTGGGCAACAGTCCAGTTCTTCTTCTCCTTAGCCCAGGTAAGACGCCTCTGACGTTGTCTGTGGTTCAGGAGTGGCTTAACAAGAGGAATACGACAATTGTAACCAAATTCCTCGACACGTCTGTGTGTGGTGGCTCTTGATGCCTTGACCCCAGCCTCAGTCCATTCCTTGTGAAGTTCACCCAAATTCTTGAAACGATTTTGCTTGACGATCCTCATAAGGCTGCGGTTCTCTCGGTTGGTTGTGCATCTTTTTCTTCCACACTTTTTCCTTCCACTCCACTTTCTGTTAACATGCTTTGATACAGCACTCTGTGAACAGCCAGCTTCTATGGTAATGAATGTTTGTGGCTTACTCTCCTTGTGAAGGGTGTTGATGATTGTCTTCTGGACAACTGTCACATCAGCAGTCTTCCCTATGATTGTGTAGCCTAGTGAACCAAACTGAGACCATTTTGAAGGCTCAGGAAACCTTTGCAGGTGTTTTGAGTTGATTAGCTGATTGGCATGTCACCATATTCTAATTTGTTGAGAGTGAATTGCTGGGTTTTTGTTAAATGTGAACCAAAATCATCACAATTAAAAGAACCGAAGACTTAAACTACTTCAGTCTGTGTGCATTGAATTTATTTAATACACGAGTTTCAGAATTTGAGTTGAATTACTGAAATAAATGAACTTTTCCACAACATTCTAATTTATTGAGATGCACCTATATCCTGCTATCATTCCATTTAAATAATTTATCGTGTATCTCCTGTATTTTTAATCTTTCTATAAAAACCTGTTGGCAGAGAATGAATTTACATTTTTCAATAAGCCCTTCTGCTCTTTTTGTTTAGACCAAAGCCAAAATAGACCCTCATTTTTACGCAGAGAACACGCAGTTGTATATGTGATGTTGTATATTAATGATAATGGACACGGATGTGTATGTCATTGTAATACACATCTTTACCTCGATTACAATCACCAACCATCAAAACTTTACTAGTGAGAAACTGGTTTGCTTTATTCAGCCCCTACAGTCTAGTCCTGACTTTAGCAGTGGCTCATGTTTGGATAAGATTTGAAGATGTTTAACAGTGGCTAGGATGTTGCAGATGCTGGTTGGCTAAAGTTTATGTCATGTCTTGAACATGCTCACAGCAATTGGCTAAACTGTTATATAAACCCGCCTCCTGGGGGTGATTTCGCCATGAGACATGCCGACAGGCAGAGGGGACATATATGAAAAGCTTATATTTTTATAATATCATATCATACAAACATCAATTTATATAATTTATAACAATTATTATTTTGCGTGTGGCTTAGAGAAGGCAGCGCTCTATCGCCCTCTATTGGCCAGCTGCCACTGATAATGAATTGTAGTTTTTGACTCACCAGTGATTTTGAGATCTACTACCTTGCTGCCATATGAACTTTCTCCACTCACGTAACAGTGAAATGGACCTTCATCCTGAAATGTGAGTTTCTCCAGCCGTAGAGAGACGTCTCCATCCTTCAGTCCACCAGACTGATCTGACCGCAGAGACAGAGAGCTTCGCTTCCTGAAACACTCCTGTGTGTCCTGGATCTTCCCATGATTATAGAGCAGAACAGGGTTGTTGAAGTCGTGGCGGTACCAGCGGATCTCCAGAGCTTCAGCGTTCTCAGGAGGAGAGATCCAGCAGGACAGAATCACTGTGGATCCCACATGAGCCTCTACAGGATCACCAGGAACCACTACAGTGAACGACTCTGAGAGACACAGAAAGATATGCTCAGTGAAATATACAGTGTGTTAGTCTTCAGTCTGTAGTAAAGTTTAAATCAAATTTATTCATAATCTGCAAATTTTCACAGGCGAAATCCAGTCATTTTACTAGGAATCCACGTGATCAGGAATTTCATGTAAGAGCGTAAGATTTCCCGCTCGGATTATGGAATTTGCGAATTTGCTGTATTGACAAACAGAAAACTGGTTGGGTTTTAAAGTGAATCCTGTGCTTCACACAATATTGACTTTATAGCCTACAACTGAGGTTTTTTGTCAGTAATTTCTCAAGAATTAGTTAAGAGTTGAGATTGGTAGAGTTTAGTTTCTCAGATGATCCTAAACCACTTTACATGAACTAAAAAAAATAACTGGGTCATTCTACCCTGCTGAAAAAAAAAACAAAAAAACAATAGAACCCTGCCCAAAACACAACAGAAAATGTAATGGTTATAATGGGAGTTGTATTGGTTTTAATGGACACTATAATGGTGTCTACTGGTGTGTGATGGATTCTATTGGTGGGATGTTAAATCCTGTTGGAAAAATACCCAAAACACACTACAAAAAGGAATTTTGTGATGGTTTTACCGGAAAAAGCTAATGGTTTATAATGATATTTTAATGGAAACCATTGGAATTTCTGTGATGGTTTCTATTGGGCTTCTATTGTTTTTTTGTTTTTTTTTAGCAGGGTACAGAAATGTCCACTTTTGGTATGGCAAGATGTCTTAAAATGTATTACTTTCTCTAACATTTAAACTTAGACCACATTATTAGTGTCACGAATCCGGTTCGTGACCTTCCGTCCGACTGCCACAAGAGATCGCCTCTCCATCATATTGACTCTCACACCACACAGACTGTCACATGTCACTCCGGACTACAGTTCCCATCATCCATTGAACTGATTACACATACACACACACACACAGCTGCATCCAATCAGACACCCTCTATAAAGGTGCGTTCACATATCATAGATACCAACTTGTAAAAATCATTCACGTCCTCATAGAAGTCGTAATTACAACTTGTGAACTGGGAGTTTTCTGAGAGCTAAAGCTGCGTTCACGCCATATCGTAATAACCGTAATTACGAGATACCAACTTGTAAAAAGCGTTCACGTCCTTGCAGAACTCGTAATTACAATTTGTGAACTGGGAGCTTTCTGAAAGCTACGGCTTGTACCACGTGACCACTACACCTAACGTGGAACCAGAGAAAAATGCCGGCGCTTTCAAAGAAAGCTATATACTGCTCTAAAAAAAGAGGAAAATAGATGCATGTATATAGATACTATAATGTACTATAAAAAACATACCGTGTTCGTACTGTTATTTTGTTGTTGTTCTCAACAGTCTTTCGCGGGCTCATTTTGTTGACTGTCGCTATAGAAACAGATAATCCCCAGTTGGAGGACGTGAACAACCCCGAGTTGAAGGTCACGTGTTGTCATCTCGGAATTACGGTAATTACGATATGGCGTGAACGCAGCATAAGGCTTGTACGACGTGAGCGCTGCACCGCGGAACCAGCAAAAAATGGCGCCGCTTTCAAAGAAAGCTATACTGCTCTAAAAAAGGGGGAAATAGATACATATATAGATAGGCTACTATAATGTACTATAATATAAAAACATTATGTAAGTGTTCATACTGTTATTATTTTGTTGTTGTTTGTTTAGGTTAGCAATATTTATTATTGCCGTCATTAATAATAACAAACAAACAAACCCACAGTTTGTAATTACTTTTTGCCTGACACGGTTTCTGTATTCTGCAATATTTAGCAGTAGCATACAAATGTAATGTGTTTTACAGCTGCCAATAACATTTTTATGCGGTTGCAGGTTCATTTTGTTGACTGTCACTATAGAACGATAATCCCCAGTCCGAGGACGTGAACAGTACCGAGTTGAACATCACGTGTTGTCTCGGAATTATTACAGAATCGGTCTTTGTCAGGTGACGTCACACTCGTGGAACACGAAGTGCATTATGGGCGCAGCCGCCATTTGTAAGGTATCATTGCTGGTGTGTTCTGTTGGGAGAATTGTGTTGTTCATTTAAAAAATAATTCTGTGATAAAATGGTACGTTCTTGTTGTTTGATAGGCTGCAATAGTAAGTCTCACGACAGAAAAGGTCACAAACTAAGTAACGGGGAAAGGTTTTTTAGTTTTCCCACTTTGAAGAAAGGACATGGACAGCATGTAGCGGACGTAACAAAGAGGCGTCGGATGGCCTGGGTTGGAGCTGTGCGACGCAAAAACATCACCTTTGCAAACATATTTATTGTGTTAGGTATTGGTTTGTGTAATTAATACAGTAAAGAAAAAATGCATGAAAAGAGGGTAGTATTCAAATTTATTTGACACGTTCAAACTAAACAAACCATCCTTATACAGTTAACATGACATTATTACATAATAATCATTACAGAAAACATACTTTTGCTGTTACTACTGTGTTGTCGCAGTCCTTTGGACGGAATGTAAATAAATCCTGTACCCAGCCATTGGTGAAATGTCTGTGGGCTTCCAGAGATTTATAGTTTTTAAATTGTTCACTGGTATATGCGCTTATACCGTAAACAAGATAATTAACAATGTCTAAGTATGAGGATGAAGGTAGCAATGCGGGGTCAGCACTCCAACTTACAGCAGTCAGCTCATATGGATCTATGTTCTGAATGGATAACAATTTCTCTAAATAACGGTCCCTGGCATCTTTATCGAGTTTATCTCGGTATGGCCTTTTCTCAATTTTCTTTTGCTTCTCCATGTTTGTGAGTTATATTTACGTCGTATCTAAATATTTATCTTATTAGTTATCTTAGAGTTATCTCATTTACTTTTACTCCTGTAATCTCTTGAATTCTCAGTCAGTAGCGCGATACCTCAAAAATGGCGCCACACAACAAAACCACGTGTCTGACAAAGACGATTACGTTAATTACGACATGGCGTGAATGCAGCATAAGCCTTGGTCTTCCTCTTTCAGATCGCCGAGTATTGTTTAACATCAGTCACTGTGATAGTGTCTCTGAATAAAACTTTGCAGATGGATCCGAAAGCTTCCTCTGTTCCTTCCGTAACAATTAGATTACCTTATGACTTTATGAATAAGCATAAATGATTGCTTGATCTTTTTTGTGCATTATTTAAAATAAACGCATTTTTGTTAAACAGTAACACCAGTGACACAACTCCAGGGGACCACTAATTTCATTATATATTTTATAATATTTATTCAGCATTTTTTTTCTTGTTTGTTTTTTTATATGCCATTTACATCATATATTGATAGTTATGAATAAATCACTGCATGTTAAATGGTAGAAAAACCTGTTTTGACCTCAAAATAAAGTGCTTTCCCGCTGTACATGGCTGTGGGGACGAGCAGTGTTGTGGTGCTTGGAATTCTGTATAATCAATGAAAAATATATAGGCTATATATTGCCACATTGATGACTCAAGGTGGTGTAATTGTTCAAATAACATTGTTTCATTTTAAAATATAAAGAAATTGTAACCGTAAAGTGTTTTTCTTGTAATATTTTTGTAAAGGATAGGGACAGAAAAGTGGACATTTCCATAGAATGACCCAACTAAGATTCCGTATGCAATAACATTCCAATATAAAATATAAATTGATCACATAGCCTAGCCTACATGAGTTATTCTATAAAGAGGTCTAATATTTTAATCACGTCTTTATGGAATATTCAAGCCATTAAAAACTGAATGAAAGTGTGGTGTTTGTGGTGTTCTTACCAGCAATCTCTATGAGGAGATTCAGTAAAGCGATAATAATCGACAACATGCCTGTGAAAACCTCAAACAGGCTAAAGCAAACCCTTGAGAGATTCTTCCAGAATAAATGATCGATCGGACTGCTGATGAGGAGATCCACCGGAGACAAAGACTCGTCCTAAATCACAGTTACTGCCAAATATATTTAAATATAAAAGATACAATTGTCGAAAATCAGTCAGAATCCAAACGTGCTCCCGATTTTCCTGTTTTACTTTCGCTTTCTAAAAATAATGTCAGCTCAGCCGGCACATGACCTTCAACGTTGAAATATGGTTGAAATAAGGTCAGTTGTTTCAACATTGAAACAAAGTTGAAAAAAATGTTTAATGCTAAATGGTTGAAAAAGGTTACCAAAAACACTTGTAAATCAACGTTGATTTGTTTTTTACAAGAACTGTATGTTGAATCAATGTCTTCAACAGCGTACAAAAGAATTGTCTGCCTTTTAATTTATATTACTAAATTATTTAAGATCATTATTATTATATTCATATGTTAAAATATTATCATTAACAACAATAAAACTAAATACATTTCACTGCGTTTACTTTGATCATGGTTGGTTAATCTGGCTGTCATCTAGGAAACTGACCAATGAAACTGTTCGCGCCTTTCTAAATTTGAAAATATGACCGTTTTTATCGTCTTTCTGAGTGAGGCGGCTGTGTGTCTGTCTGTCTGTGCGCGCGCGAGCGCTGCTCGTTGAGATTGCTCGGTCGGTCCCGAATTATTTTATATTTGCCTGTTAAATTTTTATTTTGAGCGAATTTGAGTCGTGACATGTCAACAGAGTACAAAAACTAGAATGTGAACACAGGAAGGGTCAGGTGTGATCTGGTCCAGCAAACACACGGATAAAATCAGGTAAGAAAATCGCTAGCTTACCTTTCAAAAAATAGTAAAGTATAATGTTACCAGAGTTTACAAATGTGTAAATGACATGTAACGTTAACCTGCAGAAGATAAATACCTGTCTGTGTGTGTGTATTGTATTGCTTTATAGATGCTAATGTTAACGTGTGTGTTGCTAGTAAGGTGTATTACTGTCTGTCTTAGAAATTTTTCACATTTTTCTGATGTGAATGCCATGCATTGTGTGATTATTTTTAATCGTATAATAATCTCAAAGATAATACTGTTCATGTTTATTTAATTTAAACGAACTAAGATGGTTTAAAGCAGTGATTCTCAAAGTGTGGTATGAGTACCGCTAGTGCTACTCAGGCTTCCTCTTGTGGTACTCAGAGGAATCACTAAATTAAAAATAAATTAATGTTAATACATTTTAAGTTGATCTTTATTTGAGTATTTTTTTTATTTTTTTACATTTAAGTATAGTACAGTTTTTATTTAACTTTTGGTACAACACATTTAAATTGAATCATTATTTAAGTTTTGTATTTACCTGTATGTGAGCACTGTGCAGTGTTAATGTTCAAACTGTATGTTAAAGTGACTGACAACAATACATATTATTATTAGGAATAAAACTGCCTCATTTTGAACTGTGCAGAGTTGTAGCTGAATAGTTGGGCCTATTAGGCTACTGTATTTTAATGTTGTCATTATGGTGGCCAAATATTTTCTGAGGTGGTACTTGATATAAAAAGTTTGAGAACCACTGTTTTTTAAAGGAACGGTATAAAACGAAAAACTGCTTTTTAAAAACTTTACAGTAAACCATTTCTTCTTTCCCCTTGTAGAGTCATCAAGGATCCAGCTGTTTATTGGCAATTTGGTAAGGAATTGTTCATCTGCTACATTGCACTGTCATTTCTGGTAGAGAATCATTGACCTTTTGTGAAAGATTTTGATTTTACTTAGTTTAATAAAAATGTACTTGATTTGATTTTACTTGTTTTACTAAATACACTGTATAGTTAGGATTGTGATTTAAAACAGTGTAACTGGGGGCTCTGAAAAAGCTGCTTGTGAATAATTTAATATTGCAAACTTTCATCTGAATACATTAAATAGGTGTTTAATGAATAGTGTTGTGCAGTTTGTTTCCAACCCCACTGTTATTGAACTTAAAGTGAAAATATTGTATGTAATTTGTTTTGCATTCAGTTTTCAGTTAAAGATATTTCACAATATCAAAGTTGATATTTTATGAGTATTTATCGTTGGTGTTTTTATTATTTATACATACAGGACAGTACAGAAAGTGCACAAGTGTGAGAGAGAGAGGAGGGGACGGCATCAGAAAGGACCTAGAGCTGGGACTCTTTCAAGGATCACCCAAAGCACAACCACGCTATATGCACAAGGCAGTTGGTTCTAACATTTTAAACAATTCTACTTAAAATATTAAATGCATTTCATTCAAGGCAGCGTTTTTCCTGCGTAAAGAATTTCCTCTGGCTGTCGACAAAACTCAGACAGTCCTATCCTTTACCACCGACATGGTTTCTGTTGCAGGTTCCATTCTCGAACTGTTCTACACATTCTCACTGCACAACTGTACAAATCTCTTGTAATGAGACACATTAGTAAAACATGTTTTCACAGAAACTATAGATTTCCACCAAAATAAAAGATCAACTGGTTTCAGTCAAAAGAAGTACAAGGGTTTCTCTTGCAAGTGCAGCACAAAATATGCATGTTATAGCACAAACACTTTGGGTCTTTAAATGTTGTATTTGGATTTTATAGGTTTTTAACAATACATCCAAGCGCAAGCACTGCATGCTAAATTTTGGGATTATTTTCATCTGTTTTATACAGTATGTTTCCAAAATAAAACAGTTGTTTTACAATATTGAGCATGTGGTAGTTAATTGAAGTTGATTGTAAAGCCATTGCTGCCAGTCATTTGATTTTTAAACTTTATGTATGTGTACGGTGTTGATCTAAATGCAAACTAGGTTTTAATTGAACGTACAGTTGCATATTCACTCATGTTGAAAGTACGACAGTGAAACTACGACCTTAATTCGCCAACGCTGTAGGTAAGACGGTGAAACAACGTCACAATATCAAAGTTGATCCAATTTGCAAAATTGAAACATAATCCAACGTTGATTCAACCATGGTACCCGACAACGTTGAAATGCCGGCTGGAAGATGATTCTTCGCAGATGATGAATAACCGTGTGAATCTGTTAGATGTGATTTTGTGTAATGATTTGCAATGCGAACATTTGTTTGTTTGTGTTGTTATGAGGCGATTGCATGTAAAGGGAAATTCACATTTGCCGCTTTTGTAACGAAAATATATCACGAGGGAAAGGCCTCGTGCGATCTATACTGTAGATCAATAGTATGACACATAAATCGATTATGAGGATGATTGACACCCAGCTAAGCTTCATCATTCTGTTCCTGTGTTTGATGAATGAACAGCTTTGGGAATTTTTACATTGGTTTGCATTTAGCTTGACCCTGTTGGATCTGATCCTCTAATAGTTTTAGGGAGAGATTTATTCTGTCTTTCTTGTGAATAAAAATGTTATATTGGAGCTCTTCTGAGTCTGATATCAAATTATGTGTGAAGAAAATTAAGTAAACACTTGATAGAAAAAAAACCCCTGCTTGTGAGTTTTGTCATATTTATATTGATATTCATTCATTATATTGATATTCATTGGCACAGAGAGAGAGGGAGCCATCTACAGACAGGTGAGGAAACATGTCATTTCAGTCCATTGATAACTGAGAAATCTCACAATAATAACCAACTGCGTTCACTCATTTTCTTATTCTTCAATTCGAATCAGCCCTCCACATGATGGCGTCTGGTGATGCAGTCAAGAGGAATAAAAGCAAGAAATCAAATGAGGACATCTTGAAGAAGTGAACACCTGCCTGCTGAGCAGGGTCTGTGGACAGGTATCTCGCACTCCGTCACTTCTGCTCTTGTGTTTGCAGTCTTTATTGACAAAGCTGGTCTGTTGTAGGGCTGGGAATCTTCAGGCATTTCTCGATCCGATTCCAAAACGATTCTTGAGCTACCTTTTTCCCCCAATTAATTATTCTGCTTTGCAAATACATCTTTACAACTTTACAACCAAAATTGCAGTTTCTATGCTTTTTGTTTATAGTTAGAATCTCTGTGTCAGTGCTGCCATCTTAAAAAGTAGGGTGTGAATCTTCACTGGTTTCAGATTCAATTAAATTACGATTATCATTATCAACTCAATATCACGATGCGTCACATTGTCAGTTTTCAATATTACTGCACACGGCTACATTTTCATATAAATTTTAAATAAAATTTATTTTGTGCAAAATTTGCTTTTTTGTTTTTTTATTATATAAGCTGGCTACTTTTAAAAACAATTACTTATTTAAAATAAGTGTTCTTTAACTATCCGAAAGTTTACAGACAATAGTTATGGGTTTTTCCTCAGCATTATTGCCATTTGATTATTACTGATGAGATCATAGACAGTGGCAGCTTTAACAGGCTGCATTCACACTAATGCACAGATCTATTTCCATATATCAGATGTTTTGTCCTGCTCTGAAAACATAACTGACTGTGTGTACATTAATTTCGTATAAAAGTATTTAAAAATGCAAGTGCATTTAACTGCAGCCGCAGTCAAGCTTCAGGACAAACAAACACAGAGCGCACGTGAAAGTCTGTCAGTGAGTGAGTTTCGTGCATCTAATAGTACTGCAATCCAGAATGAAAGCATATCTAAAGTAAAACACGGCGGGTGGAAGCACACACTGTCAAGCAATGTGCACGTGTCTCACAGCGCAAATTCTGTGCAATGAAGCCCGCCGCGTCTCTAGCGCGCACATGTGTCATATGCGGAAAAAAGGCAAGCCCACAATCGATTCAGAATCGTTGAAGAGAGAATCGCTATGCATCGGAGAATCTATTTTTTCTCCCACCCCTAGTCTGTTGTGTCAGTTAGATCAAGTTTTGTTCAGCACACAAAGCCTGCATGACCTGTCTGCTTTATTCTAAGTGTTCTGAAGTCATATGATAGACTTCAGAAATCAGAGCATTTAGAATAAAGCACACAAGTCATGTGCACTACTGCTTTGTCAAATTAAAGCATATTAAAACAGTCATATTATATCATATTAACAGTTCCAGTTGCCATACAACGATCAAACAGACTTATAAGAGTACACCGAAACAGTAACTGCTTACATCAAAAAGTGCATAGATGATGTGACAGTCACTAAGACCATCACCACATGTGCCAACCAGAAGCCATGGATGAGAGCTGAGGTTTGCGGGCTGCTAAAATCCGAGATGAGGCATTCAGATTTGGAGATGAGGCAGCTCTCAAACCAGCAAGAGCCGATCTGTCTCATGGCATCAAGAATGCAAAACAACATGCTCAAAAAATCAACAAAAACTTCAGTGACAGTAGAGACACTCAGTCCCATTCAGACCATCACTAACTACAAGTGAAGGCCAACTGCCACAGGCCTCTGATGATGACATCCTACCCAGATGCACTCAACCATTTCTATTCACAATTTGAGAGACAGAATGACACACCTGCACAAAAGATGAAGATGAAGACTGCAAGATTAATCTTTAATGAGTCAAAAAGAACGCACGTCACACCTCTGTTTATCAATTTCCACTGGCTACCAATAGCTGCTCACATAAAATTTAAGCCATTAATGTTTGACTACAAAACCAGCACTGGCTCTGCACCCCTTTACCTAAATTCATTACTTCAGACTTATGTGCCTCTAGAAGCTTGTGTTCTGCAAGTGAACATCGCTTTATTGTTCATCCCAAAGAGACACAAAATCACTTTCACGGACTTTTACATTAACTGTTCCCTCCTGCTCGACTCAATCCCAGCAGCTGAGTCCTTAGCCATCTTCAAGAATCGTCTAAAAACACATCTCTTCCACCTTTATTTGACCCTCTAACTCTAACACTCTCTATTCTATTTCTATTCTATCTACTTGTTTTCTTTTATTTATTATAAAAAACCTGCTACATGTACTGCGTTAGGCTATCCGAGTCTTCACAGCACTTACATATTATTGCTGTTTTGTTGGCTTTGATTGCTTCTATTGTCCTCATCTGTGCTTTGAGAGGTTAGTCATGCATCACATCAAGTCCAGTCTCTCAAACATGCTGGACCCATTCCAGTTTCATACCGTCCAAACCGTTCTATGGATGATGCAATATCCACCACTCTCCACCTGGCTCTTACTCATCTGGAACAGAAAGACCCTTATGTTAGAATGCTGTTCATTGACTGCAGCTCAGCATTCAACACAATCCCACAACAGCTCATCAACAAACTAAACCTTCTGGGCCTTAATTACTCACTCTGTAATTGGATCCTGGACTTTTTACCTGGAAGACCTCAGTCAGTTTGTGTTGGCCGCAACATCTCCAGAACTACCACACTGAGCACAGGTGGCCCACAGGGCATTGTGCTCAGCCCGCTGCTCTTCAACAAGACAGCCCAACAGCGCCTCCACTTTCTCCACCGGCTGAAAAGAGCAAGTCTCACTCCTCACCAAGGTCAAGGTCAAGTTTATTTATATAGTCCCTTAAAAGCAACAAGTGTTGACCAAGGTGTTGCACTGCCAAAAACATCAAAAATATCAACTGATAAAAGCATTAAGACAATATAAAATTTGAAATCATTAAATGATCTTTACTTAATCTTTAAATGATCTTTACATGATCTTTACTTAATATCCTAAAGACTTTTTGGCATAAAAAAAAAATAGATCATTTTGACCCATACAATGTATTTTTGGCTATTGTAAATATACCCATGCTACTTAAGACTTTTTTTTTGTGTGTGTGGTCCAGGGTCACATATGTATGTAAAGCTGCTTTGCAACCATGCAAAATTGTGAAAAGCATTATTTGAAGTGTGGTTAAATTATTGAAAAGGTAAAGTTCATAACTATACAAAGTACTGCATTCATAACTATACAAAGTACTAATTCGTTATGAATTATTATTATACATTTTTTGCAACTCAAAAACATTTCTTTGTATCTATACTATTTTTATACTCAACAAGTAGAACAGTGTGTTGTATTATACATTTAATCATAACAGGTCAACAGAGGATTCAACTAAAATAAATTACTAAAGGATTACTTCAATATTTAACAAATTAAATAGTTTTATTTGCAAATCCCTCATTGTTATATTTGCACTTTAGGCAAAAGTTGTGTTTGGAAACTCTGCCTTTACAGCACCTGTTAGCAGAAACATACTGGATGTTTCAATTCATACCTCACATTTTCTTTGGTTTGTCCAAAAAGAAAAAAATACACAATCCTAAAAAAAGAAAAAAAAAAATACACAGCATCATCTTAAAATAATTTCATTATTCTCATATTTGAGACTTGTGTCTTTAGCTGCAATGAGTTTCTAGACTCTAAAGGTTTCTTCCGAAAAATGTGCCAAACCTGCAACACAGATTCCCAACAGTGTGCACACTACTGAGTTCAGATGTTTAGCAAAAATACAGCAAAACCAATTGTTGGTGAATTTCTCATCAAGAAATCGACACTAGTTGTGGGTCTGAGTGTGCATTGACATGTCATTGGGATTATGAAGCAGCGTCCTCTTTCAAAGGCTCTGTCCAGTTAGATCAATAGTATGACACTATTGATTGACGATGAGCACGACTGATGCCCAGCCAGGAGAAGCGTCATTATTGTTATCGATATTAACATAGTCTTAGTCTTTTATTTATATAGCAATGTTCATTGTCCAAGGTGCTTTACAATTCAAAGATCAAACTAAATACCAACAATAACAACATCAACAACAACAAAAAAAACAATATAACCCTAAAACACAGTTAAAGGAAGAAAAAACAAAAGGCCACATAAATACACACTATTTAAAAGCAAGAGAGAAAAAGTAGTCTTTAAGTTTATGCTTGAAAATGGACGAAGTGGCTGCGGATCTAATGTGTTGTGGTATGCTATTCCAAAGATTGTTACCAGCTTCCTCAAACGCTCCGTCACCCCTCTGTTTCAGTCTAGATCTTGGCACCTTTAGTTGAATTTGATTCACTGACCTAAGCAATCAAAGGTATGACCAAAGGTATGTAGGAGCATACTTATGAATAGACTGATAAACAAATATAAGTACTTTAAAGGAACACTCCACTTTTTTTGGAAATAGGCTCATTCTCCAACTCCCCCAGAGTTAATAAGTTGAGTTTTACCGTTTTTGCGGCAGCAAAGTTCCTTGATTATTACGCCGGACTGGGAGTATAGTTCCTAGCCAAATCGGACTAGAAAATCGCAACTTTTCATTTTCCGCCGGTCTTAGTACACGATATAACTACAGAAGAGTCATGTTTTAAATAGGACAAATATCGAAACTCTTTGATCGTTTTTGAACGCGATACTACTGGTCTAATCGGATTCAATGATCTATGCTAAGCTAAGCTAAAAGTGCTATCGCCAGATCCGGAGATCGGCTGAATGGATTCAAAAATGGTAAAACTCAACTTATTAACTCTGGGGGAGTTGGAGAATGAGCCTATTTCCAAAAAAAGTGGAGTGTTCCTTTAAAATCAATCCTATATCTTACAGGCAGCCATTGGAGGGAGGCAAGTACTGGCGTAATGTGCTCCCGCTTACATATGCGCGTCAATAACCTCACAGCAGAGTTCTGTACTAACTGAAAACGTGAAAGGACAGAATGAGTAAGATCAAGATAAAGTGAATTACAATAGTCCAGGCATGATAAAATTAAAGCATGAATAATCTTTTTTTGTGTCCATAAAATTAACAAATGACTTGATTTTTGAGATTTGACGAAGATGGAAAAAGCAGGACCTAACAATTGAATTAACTTGCTTATACATTTTAAGGTGACTATCTGTAATATAGCCCAAATTTTGTGGTTTCAAATCAAACTGAAATTTAGAGAACTTTGCTTTTAAAGTGACTGAGCAGGATGCTGGACAAAACACAATCCATCTCAGATTTTGATTCATTAAGGTGCAAGAAATTTGTAGACATCCAATTGGTTAAGTCTTTCAAACAGGCTGCCAAGACCTCAAAATTATTCATATCTTCTTTCTTTTTAAAAAAAATGGTAAGTAGATTTGAATATCATCTGCAAAGCAATAGAAGGAAATTCCATGTTTGCTAAAAATTTAGATTAAACAGAAGGATCAAGTTTAATTAACAAATAAAACAGTTAAATTAACAAATAAAACAAATAGTTGTTACCTCTATCTATTTACATTGACCAGGATCTTAATATTCACATTTAAACATCTTATAGGGGTCATATGATCCTTTAATAAGATCATTATTTTGTGCATTTGAAACTATTATTGTTTTTTTTATTTCTGATACTGTGGGGTCATGTTTTACCGCAAATATTGTCTTCCGTTGTTGTGCAGTTGTTGTGCAGTTCAATCAGTATTAACAATGCTAACTAAAAATATAATAATATTAGTATCCACACCAGCAGATGATAACATTTTGTTTATTCTAAACACGCACTACAGTTTTGTTGTCTGCCGCTTTAAATGTTCAAAGCTCTTTAAAGTCGCAAATTCTGATTGGCTGTCAATGTTTTTATCGTTCATCAGCTGGGAAACATTGTTGTGAAAATTAAATGCTTAGAATAATCAGAGCATTATTGTTTTTTGGTGTGGATGCTAATATACAGTAGTTATCATTATCGTTATCTTTATAGTTATTGTTATTGGCATGAATGAGTCTTTATAGCCATGATGTGGACTTCCCTTTTACATTACAATGATTTTTAAAGAGCAAATCAAGTCAAATCAAGCTACTCTTCTAATAGAACGATTAATTGTGTCTCCAGCTGTTATAGTAGATTAAAATCTGCAGCAGTTGATTTGATGTTGTAATGTTGTAGGATTGGATGACATGATCTGATGTCATCGCACCATCACTTTTGGTTGAATTGAAGTTGCTGTATTCAAGTTTTACATCTTATCAGTGTTCATCATCCCTGCAAATCAAATCTATGACCTTGATGTTGGTAGTGTCATTGCTCTACAGTACTTACATTTTTCATAGATGTAATAGTTTGTAGATGTGAGAGGAGATATTTGCTTTATGGTTCATATTTGTTCTTCTGTTTAAAATGCATTGATCGCTCAAGAGTCTGTGCTGTTACTCACTGAACTCTACAGGTGACTCTGACGGTTTTAGACCATCTACAATTTTGACCCAACTCCGAACTCCAGGATTGAACAGAGGAACGACTGGTCTGGAGAATCTGCTGCTGATGGTCAGGAGATGTTTTCTCTCTGTGACGTTGTAAAATGACAGCTGACCGTCATCATAATCTAACAGAACTCCCAGTCGCTCAGGTCTCGGTGTAAGTGAGAGTTTAACTGGTGGATCAGTGTTGGTGTGAAAGCCATTAGGACCGTCTGAACACAAGAACCAGAAACCCTTTGATGGAGTTAAAGCAGTTCTGTGTTTTGAAGTCAAATTTCCATGTTTTACCACACCAATTAACCAGTAGTTTTTGGGAGGTGTATTTATTTGTTCCAGCTCTACCTCCCAATAGTGACGACCAGAGGTGAATCTTTGGGCTCCATATGCACATAAATGATATGGAAATTCCTCTCCAGTGTGATTATATCCTGGATGATCCCTCACCATTTTACAGTCCTTAGTGACCATTAGATCTTTATGGACATGCTCTCTGTCAATAGTGATCTCAACTGTGCAGAAAATAAAGCAACATTTAATAATCATTTTAAACTCATGTGTAAAATCATATTTACAAATGTATATGTATGATGAAATACATGCGTATATAACTGAGATGATACCTGCATGTTTCCTCAGTTCTTCTATATCCACGTCTCCCACAACTAAAATGACAAGTTGAATGAAAAACTTCATAAACTTTTATGCACATATTGAAGTTGTATAGTTACAGTATGTTCACATTAAATTGTTATACTGTTAAAAGAAACTCGAATAGTTTATCAAATATACAGACAAAAATCTGGAAAAATGTGAGCTATTGAGGTAATTATATTGTGTGCTTGTGCTTTCTGAATGAGAACATGGTTGAACCAGAGGAAAATGAGGGAATTGTTGTTTACAGTTTTGCAGAAAACATTGAGAAAATTTAAACATTCTAAAAAAAAAAAAAGAATTATTTTATAATGTTGAAAACTGTGCCATTGTTTTATGAACTGAATGAATAGTTTGAGAAACTGGGCTAAATGAATCAGTGACAGAATGTTATAGCAAATGAGAAAAACTGTAATAATTGTTGGTGTATATTAATAGTAGTAATTTGTGGGGTCACTTCAGCAATTCCTATAAGTATAGCAAAGAGCAAAACTTATTCAAATGCCTTCTTTTCTTAGTTTCTCAAAAGTTTCCTCCACATAAACTGAAATAAGAGCGAATTTCAATTTCAATGAATTATTAAACTGCTTCACAAATACTCCAGACTCTGTAAACTACATTAAATATAACCCTTTCAAGCAGAATTTCATTTAGATATTAATTTATACTGCTATCAGTTGAGTTCTCATTTCTTAGGCTCAGGGTCAAAGCTAATTTATGTCATGTGGTTTCACCAGGAAACCCCTGCACTCCAGCTCATTTGTGTGAAGGCACTATCAGTTGCAGTTCCCATCTGATTGAGCAGTCTCTCCTGTTGTGTTTAATGCAGTATGGGGAAAGTCCTGTTTACTCTGTTACTGAAGCCTGATTTGTTCGCATTTGTATAGATGCACAAACCAGTGGCGCTCTAGCATGCCAGAAGGGGCGGAGCTGATCTCTATATGAGTCGACGCAGAGCGCCATTTCATCCTAATTTTTTCCTTCAGCGATGAGACCAACTGACTCTTGTCTTCTCTTAGTGAGCTCGGAGAAAGAAACAAATCTAAACAATGGAGCTGAACAACCTGGTTTGAGTGATCTCACGCTGGCACCAGTACTTCGATCTGCCAGTGTGTTTTACACGTGAGGATAAGCGCCCCTGATTACAAACCCGATTCCAAAAAAGTTGGGACACTGTGCAAATTGTGAATAAAAAAGGAATGCAATAATTTACAAATCTCATAAACTTATATTTTATTCACAATAGAATGTAGATAACATATCAAATGTTGAAAGTGAGACATTTTGAAATGTCATGCCAAATATTGGCTCATTTTGGATTTCATTAGAGCTACACATTCCAAAAAAGTTGGGACAGGTAGCAATAAAAGGCTGGAAAAGTTAAATGTACATATAAGGAACAGCTGGAGGACCAATTTGCAACTTATTAGGTCAATTGGCAACATGATTGGGTATAAAAAGAGCCTCTCAGAGTGGCAGTGTCTCTCAGAAGTCAAGATGGGAAGAGGATCACCAATTCCCCCAATGCTGTGGCGAAAAATAGTGGAGCAATATCAGAAAGGAGTTTCTCAGAGAAAAATTGCACAGAGTTTGAAGTTATCATCATCTACAGTGCATAATATCATCCAAAGATTCAGAGAATCTGGAACAATCTCTGTGTGTAAGGGACAAGGCCTAAGACCTTTGTTGAATGCCCGTGGTCTTCGGGCCCTCAGACGACACTGCATCACTCATCGGCATGATTCTGTCATTGACATTACTAAATGGGCCCAGGAATACTTCCAGAAACCACTGTCAGTAAACACAATCCACCGTGCCATCTGCAGATGCCAACTAAAGCTCTATCATGCAAAAAGGAAGCCATATGTGAACATGGTCCAGAAGCGCTGTCGTGTCCTGTGGGCCAAGGCTCATTTAAAATGGACTGTTTCAAAGTGGAAAACTGTTCTGTGGTCAGACGAATCAAAATTTGAAGTTCTTTTTGGAAAACTGGGACGCCATGTCATCCGGACTAAAGAGGACAAGGACAACCCAAGTTGTTATCAGCGCTCAGTTCAGAAGCCTGCATCTCTGATGGTATGGGGTTGCATGAGTGCGTGTGGCATGGGCAGCTTACACATCTGGAAAGGCACCATCAATGCTGAAAGGTATATCCAAGTTCTAGAACAACATATGCTCCCATCCAGACGTCGTCTCTTTCAGCGAAGACCTTGCATTTTCCAACATGACAATGCCAGACCACATACTGCATCAATTACAACATCATGGCTACGTAGAAGAAGGATCCGGGTACTGAAATGGCCAGCCTGCAGTCCAGATCTTTCACCCATAGAAAACATTTGGCGCAACATAAAGAGGAAGATGCGACAAAGAATACCTAAGACAGTTGAGTAACTAGAAGCCTGTATTAGACAAGAATGGGACAACATTTATTTTCCTAAACTTGAGCAACTTGTCTCCTCAGTCCCCAGACGTTTGCAGACTGTTATAAAAAGAAGAGGGGATGCCACACAGTGGTAAACATGGCCTTGTCCCAACTTTTTTGAGATGTGTTGATGCCATGAAATTTAAAATCAACTTATTTTTCCCTTAAAATGATACATTTTCTCAGTTTTAACATTTGATATGTCATCTATGTTGTATTCTGAATAAAGTATTCAAATTTGAAACTTCCACATCATTGCATTCTGTTTTTATTCACAATTTGTACAGTGTCCCAACTTTTTTGGAATCTGGTTTGTACATCAAGCGGCTCAATCCTAGGTGGATCGGAGTAGAATGCTGTCGCCAATGATTCTGTATCGCTGGCAGCTTCACATTTGTGTGTGCATCGCTGAGGCTGCACTCACTGAGAAAAGCTGCTTTTACTGCAAATTAATTAATCTGTCCCTGCTTTGCTCGCAGGCCACCTTATTTCAGAGGTATTATTCACACTTCAGCCGAAGTCCAGAATTTGCTTGCAAAAGGAGCCATAGAAATGGTCCCCCTAGCGAACAGCGAGTCATGCTTCTACAGCCGCTACTTCCTCATTCCCAAGAAAGATGATGGACTCAGACCAATTCTCAATCTCAGATATCTGAATCGCTCTCTTATGTGATGGCCGTTCAGAATGTTAACTTAGAAACAGATCCTCGTGCAAATATGTCCCGAGGACTGGTTTCTGTTTGTGGAACTGAAAGACACATATTTTCATTATCCAAATAGCGCCCCATCACAGACCGTTCTTGAGATTCGCATTCGAGCAAGTGGCCTATCAATACACAGTCCTGCCATTCGGAATGTTCCTGGCCTCTCACACTTTTACGAAGTGCATAGATGCAGCTCTTTCCCCTCTGATGCAGATGGGAATCCGCATCCTGAATTCCTTAACGATTGGCTGGTTTTAGCCAGATCAGAATGGGAACTCATTGCTCACAGGTGGCTGCCGTCACAGTGCCTTGGGTTAAAAATCAATTTGGCCAAGAGTTCTTTGTTCCCCAAACAGCTAGTAGTCTTTCTGGGGACAATTACAGACTCTGCTCTGATGAGAGCATGGGTTACACGGAAAACGCTTCCTGACCATTCAGCTAGCAGCGTCATTCAGGACAGGGAATTCTCGTCCCCTCAGGGTTTTCCAGAGGATGCTTGTGGCAGTCACTTCTTCTGTGACAAACTCCTCTCACTCAGAGCATTTCACGTGCCGGGCAGTTTGAACCTTGGTATAGACATGCTGTCAAGAGGAAATGTAGCTTCAGGAGGACACTACATCCTCACATTTGGTCCATCTTCAGGAGGGCAGAGGTTGTCCCCTTCGCCTCAGAAGACAACTCTCACTGCCCAACTTATTTCTCAATGCAGCGAGATGCCCTGGCCCACGACTGGCCCAGCACTCACCTGTATGCCTTCCCCCCGATTGCCTTGCTGCCTCAGGTCATCAAGCAGGTCAGGGAAGTCAAATGCTCTGTCCTCCTGGTGGCTCCACTCTGGAGAAACCAGACATGGTTCCCCGAGTTAGTGCAGCTGTCAGCAGCAGCCCAATGGCTCATACCATTGAGGCTCATACCATACTCATACCTTCTCTCACAGGCAAGGGGCATGATTTGGCATCCCCAGCCAGAGCTATGGAGTCTATGGGTCCTGTCTATTAAACTGTCTAGTGTCTACTAAACGTGTAGTGTTTACACCCTTAAATGGTAAGTCTTCCATGACTGGTGTTCAGCAAAAAGCCTGGTTCCAGGTTCTTATGATGTGTCCCATGTGCTGACTTTTTTCCAAGAGTTGCTGGACAACAGGCGCACCCCTTCCACACTCAAAGTTTACGTGGCAGCTATCCCAACGAATCATTCCCTTGAAGCTTGCCAATCAATCGGCAGTAAACACTTGGTTAAGTTCTTGAAGGGTACCTGGAGATTGAATCTTCCTCGTTCTCAGACTGTGCCAACCTGCTCTATTCTGACGATCTGCGCCCCATGTCGCTAATGACTGTGAAGCAGAGATTTTCTCGCTGTATCGTAGATGTTATTGCCCTGGCTTATGCCTCATTAGACTCGCAGTACTTCGATGGCTATTGTTTTAGTCGAAAGTTTTGGATGAAATGGCACTTGGAGCCAACTTATATAAAGGTCAGCTCCGCCCCTTCTGGTGGGCTAGAACACAATTGGTTTGTGCAGCTACATAAACTTGAGCAAATCAGGCTTAAGTAATTGAGCAAACAGGATTTTCTCATATTGGGTTATACGCAGCGACTCACAGTGCATTATTGGTTAACTCTAGCCGTTGAGTGTACATCGGTTGTACACTCGTTTTTGCAGTGCATTGTGGGATTGAATGAGTGCACTCGAGAACGTCCACTATGGTTTCGGACACCACTAAAAATGGCTGTCCACTCAAATAGTGCCCTATTTGAGGGTATAGGGGGCGATTTCGGATATAGCCCTGGAGATTTCAGTCACTCTCTGTGAAGTATTGCATTAGTCATACTGAAGTTCTAAGCTTTGTATCCTGGTTTCTCCCCTGCCTTCTTGCCCTTCTTCTTGGACGACATGAATCAGTTACAGTGTGTTAGTAATCGAGGTAAAACTGTAATAATTAGTGGGTCACTTCGGCATTTATGGTTCCTCCAAGTATAGCAAAGAGCAAAACTTCTTCAAATACCTTCTTTTCTCAGTTTCTCCAGAGTTCCCTCCTCACAATCTAAAACGAGAAAAAAAAAATCAGTGGAAGAGTTATTAATCTGCTTCACAAATACTTCAGACTTTATAAACCACAATAAATGTGACCCTGGACCACAAAACCAGTCTTAAAGGAACACTCCACTTTTTTTGGAAATAGGCTCATTCTCCAACTCCCCCAGAGTTAATAAGTTGAGTTTTACCGTTTTTGAATCCATTCAGCCGATCTCCGGGTCTGGTGAGAGCACTTTTAGCATAGCTTAGCATAGATCATTGAATCCGATTAGACCAGTAGCATCGCGTTCAAAAACGATCAAAGAGTTTCGATATTTGTCCTATTTAAAACTTGACTCTTCTGTAGTTATATCGTGTACTAAGATCGGCGGAAAATGAAAAGTTGCGATTTTCTAGGCTGATATGATTAGGAACTACTCTCATTCCGGCGTAATAATCAAGGAACTTTGCTGCCGTAACATGGCCGCAGCAGGCGTAGTGATATTACGCAGCGCCTGAAAGTAGTCCCCGGTAGCTGGATTTTCAAATAGTTGTATCTCGGCCACATATATTGTCCTATCTTAACAAACCATACATCAATGGAAATATTATTTATTCAGCTTTCAGATGATGCATAATTCTCAATTTCAAAAAAAAAAAAAGATACTGGTTTTGTGGTCCAGGGTCACAAATGTAAATAAATGTAAAAGCACCGTCAGTTCATTCTGTCAATCCAGTAACTAGTATCAACTGGCATAAAAATAGGAATTTATTTCAAAATGATCAGATCAGATGATGGCAAATGTTCTTGATTATCAGTAATATCTTCTTCAAATAAGAAACAAACAGCAATGGTTTGGTGTTACTCTTGTGTGCACTGTGATTTCTACAAGTACATGTAGCCAGCATATTTTGCCAACAAACACATAGTGGCTTCAGTGCAAAACCATCACATTGTACCTTAGAAAATTAAAACCTTTTATAATTGTATTTATACAGTAGATTGTCACTCTAGAAAATGGAAACATTTTGACTTTAAACTCTCGAGCAAAATGAGAGATTTGAAGGGTTTTAAGGTTTTAGAGAAGGAATTGTGAGTATCCACAGATATTAGAATGTACTGGAAATGCCTTGCTTAACTTATTTATATTCCCATTATGTAAATGCAAGATTTCTGTTACATGCGCAAGAGTTTATCTGATGTTTAGTGGGTCACTTCAGCAGTTGCTGTTAAAAGTATAGCAAAGATAAACTTCTTCAAATACCTTCTATTGTCCGTTTCTCCATAGTTTCCTCCTCACAAACTGAAATGAGTGAATTTCATTTGGAGGGTTTAATTACCAATCTTTTTCCACAAATACTCCACTTCGTTAACTACAATAAATGTTGATGTTAAGCTAATTCATTTACATTTACATTTAATCATTTAGCAGACACTTTTATCCAAAGTGACTAACAAATAAGAACAATAGAGGCATGTTCATACATCTTTTTGGATGTTAAAATGATGTACGTGTAGTTTACTTACTTTCTTTAGCTGGTTTCTTCCCTGAAAAAAACACAAGCATAGGATACCTGCATAAAAACTGTCTGAAGACAAAATAATTTTAATAATTTAAACTAGATTGTACCTGTTAGTTTGTGTCTGTATTTGTAGAAGATCAGCCCAACCAAACCCAGGAGAGCAGAAATAATAAAGGTGAGGAAAAGAGCCTTCCATGGACCTGATGGATCTGAGACAGAACTCCGCTCTGGAACAAAATGTATAAATTAATAAAATCGATAGCAAAATATAGAAATTATAATAATAACGTTTACAAAATAAAATAGCAACAACAGTGCAATTCAGCATGAAAAGTTATTTGCTTTAGTTCTCATGTTCATGTATGTTCACACCAGTCTTGGCATCATGATTTACAAAAGACTTCAGAACATACTGAACGCATCACTGAATCTGATGAACACCAGTGGAAAGAAAGTCACATGAGTTTGGAGCAACATGATTGAGAGTAATTAGACTATTCGGTCCCACTTTATATTAGGTGGCCTTAATTACTATGCACTTACATTTGAATTAATCATGTGGTACAATGCACTTATTGTGTACATACATGTTTTTACATTGTACTTATATTTTTAAAAATACCTATATGTAATTAATTTCTGTAATTACATTTATAGTTACACTGTTGACCCATCCCTTATACCTTAACCCACCCTTAAACCGACCCTAACCTTACCCCCGTATCCCCCCTCAATAGCAGCAGAAGTGTTTTTCAATAGCATAGACACGAATACTCTCTCTGACAGGGAAGCCGCTCACTTGACACATTCAGACTGTTTTCATCATTTATGTTTTGCTGTGTTTAATAATAATGCGTACACATCTACAGTCAGGTTACGGCGGCTGGTTCAGTGGTCTGTGAGCATCTCCGTGTGGTCCTGTGTGGAATTGTAGCTTGACTATTGTAACTTTTTTTTTTCTTCACAGTTTTTGCTTTTGAACTGTACACATAAATTGTATATTATGACAATTAAATTATGTTTTAATTTACCTTGAGCTTGCAGAAAATACAGTTTTGTGAGATCCATCCTCAAACTTAATCCTGACCTTGGTAAAACAATTATCTTTATTTAAAATGTTTCAAGTCTTAATATTTTTCCTTCTGTTATTCTAGAATAAATCATACTGGGGTGTTTGCTAAAACTGTTGGATGTGGCACAGTCATACCTAGAGAATTTTCCTCCAGCCGCTACTGTTAATTATGTTTTCATGGATCTATGCCTCATTAATTGAATAGTCGGTCACACTTTATATTAGGTGGCCTTAACTACTATGTACTAACATCAAAAAATAAGTACAATGTAGTTTTTGCATTCATATTGTTGTCTGATGACCATATGTACATAAACACCACTGACCATGGAAACTCCTATAAAACTCTTGCCAGACATGGAACTACAGATGTGGCCATTAAGAATCTGCTTTTTTTTCTTGTGGTCGCACGCAATGTGTCACACATGATCACAGAGCTCCATGCAGGTGTTTTTTCAGATTTTTTAAAGCATTGTTGTGCTTCACACAATATCCACCAGGTGGAGCAATATGTCTTACAAGAATGTTTGTCACATCATAGATAATCAGGGGTGCACATAAGTTTTTCAGCCTGGTTCTCATTTGAGAACCTGGAGATTTGGTTTGGTCCTCACACGGGCTATGGCATGTAGTGTGACCCATAAAATATAACTATAAAAAAATTAGTGATAATATTATTGCACTTTATTTAGTTTATATAATAACTAACTAAAAATAATAAAAGGCAGTATTACATGCAGATGCAATTATTTTATAGTAAACTTCAAAATAAAATGTTAATATTGTTATTATTATTTTTATTATTATCATTATTTTAATTTTCATCATTTTCAAACGTAAAAGCCGTGAGCTTTTATTTTGGCGGGTTGCCGGCAAGTAAGTATGCGCTTCCGGGTTTAGCGCTGCTGATGGAATTGCGTCAGTGAATGAAATGTCAATAACAGTTTTGCTTTGAAAACGGCAGCGGGTAGCCTAGATTATGCTTTCAGTTTGAATAGAAATCTTATACAGTACAGTTTGTCGATCTGAAATGGTAATTGTGCATTAACAGCTGTCAATCATGTTGATACGCAAATGCGCTGTCGGAACTTCTTTACACAGCACATTTTTTAACTTTGGTCACGCATGCGGACCTGCGGACCACTTATGTGCACCCCTGTAGATAATATTTCCACATCACTGATCCTGTCTTTCCTGTGTTAGAGCATTCCCTGTGGTCCTGCGTACCTCAGCGTGGTCACTCATGATCCTTTCCATCTAAACGCGCATTTTCAATGGCCACATCTTACTTAAATGTGCTTGTGCAGAAAGCTATCAATGTGCAGAGAGCACACATACACGGTTCATAATGGACTCGCAGGTGTCTAATAATGTATGTCATTACAATCATCTTTACCTTGATTACAATCGCCATCCATCGAAACTTTACTGGTGAGATACTGGTTTGCTTTATTCAGCCCATACAGTGGCTCTTTAGGGGCGATAGAGAAATTGCCCATTTCAGATAAGATTTGAGGATGCTGATAGGCTAAATTGTATGCCATGTCTTGAATATGTTCACAGCAATTGGCTAAACTGCTAAACCCGGCTCTTGTGAGCAATTTCTCGAGCGCCCCAGAGCTGAACTTGAGACATACAGGTGCATCTCAATAAATTAGAATGTCGTGAAAAAGTTCATTTATTTCAGTAATTCAACTCAAATTCTGAAACTCGTGTATTAAATAAATTCAATGCACACAGGCTGAAGTAGTTTAAGTCTTTGGTTCTTTTAATTGTGATGATTTTGGCTCACATTTAACAAAAACCCATCAATTCACTATTTCAACAAATTAGAATATGGTGACATGCCAATCAACTGAAAACACCTGCAAAGGTTTCCTGAGCCTTCAAAATGGTCTCTCAGTTTGGTTCACTAGCTACACAATCATGGGGAAGACTGCTGATCTGACAGTTGTCCAGAAGACAATCATTGACACCCTTCACAAGGAGAGTAAGCCACAAACAGTCATTGCCAAAGAAGCTGCTGTTCACAGAGTGCTGTATCCAAGCATGTTAACAGAAAGTTGAGTGGAAGGAAAAAGTGTGGAAGAAAAAGATTCACAACCAACCGAGAGAACCACAGCCTTATGAGGATTGTCAAGCAAAATCGATTCAAGAATTTGGGTGAACTTCACAAGGAATGGACTGAGGCTGGGGTCAAGACATCAAGAGCCACCACACACAGACGTGTCGAGGAATTTAGCTACAGTTGTCGTATTCCTCTTGTTAAGCCACTCCTGAACCACAGACAACGTCAGAGGCGTCTTACCTGGGCTAAGGAGAAGAAGAACTGCACTGTTGCCCAGTGGTCCAAAGTCCTCTTTTCAGATGAGAGCAAGTTTTGTATTTCATTTGGAAACCAAGGTCCTAGAGTCTGGAGGAAGGGTGGAGAAGCTCATAGCCCAAGCTGCTTGAAGTCCAGTGTTAAGTTTCCACAGTTTGTGATGATTTGGGCTGCAATGTCATCTGCTGGTGTTGGTCCATTGTGTTTTTTGAAAACCAAACCTGTTTACTCAGAAATTTTGGAGTACTTCATGCTTCCTTCTGCTGACCAGCTTTTCAAAGATGCTGATTTCATTTTCCAGCAGGATCTGGCACCTGCCCACACTGCCAAAAGCACCAAAAGTTGGTTAAATGACCATGGTGTTGGTGTGCTTGACTGGCCAGCAAACCCATCAGACCTGAACCCCAGAGAGAATCTATGGTATTGTCAAGAGGAAAATGAGAAACAAGAGACCAAAAAATGCAGATGAGCTGAAGGCCACTGTCAAAGAAACCCGGGCTTCCAGACCACCTCAGCAGTGCCACAAACTGATCATCTCCATGCCACGCGGAACACTGGTTTAGACTAATCTGAGACACAATCTCTGATCTCAAACTCTAAAATACTAAAGTGCAGTGCTCGGGTCAAAAAGTGAAAAAAGTAACACTGATTCATTTTTAACAGTCCCTACCTCTATTTATAATGTGTGCAGATTCTAAATGCTGCAGAGCTAGAATCATAGTAAATATAGTAAATAAAGAGTAATGCATGCCACGCCGAACTGAGGCAGTAATTAAAGCAAAACGAGCTCCTACCAAGTATTGAGTACATATACAGTAAATGAACATACTTTCCAGAAGGCCAACAATTCACTAAAAATGTTTTTTTTTTTTTTTTTTTTTTTTTTTTTTATTGGTCTTATGAAGTATTCTAATTTGTTGAGAGTGAATTGGTGGGTTTTTGTTAAATGTGAGCCAAAATCATCACAGTTAAAAGAACCAAAGAATTAAACTACTTCAGTCTGTGTGCATTTAATTTATTTAATACACAAGTTTCAGAATTTGAGTTGAATTACTGGAATAAATGAACTTTTCCACGACATTCTAATTTATTGAGATGCACCTGTATATGTAAAGCATATATTTTGCACTGATGATTTTCTATAATATCACATCATATTATATAATGTATTATTATTATTTTGTGTGTGTGGCCACTCTATTGGCCAGCCACCACTGATAATGAATTGTAGTTTTTGACTCACCAGTGACTTTGAGATCTACATCTCGGCTGTCATATACTGTGTCTCCACTCACGTAACAGTGAAATGGACCTTCATCCTGAAATGTGAGTTTCTCCAGCCGTAGAGAGACGTCTCCATCCTTCAGTCCACCAGACTGATCTGACCGCAGAGTCAAAGAGGTTCGGTTCCTGAAACACTCCTGGACGTCCTGGATCTTCCCATGATTATAGAGCAGAACAGGGTTGTTGAAGTCGTGGCGGTACCAGCGGATCTCCAGAGCTTCAGCGTTCTCAGGAGGAGAGATCCAGCAGGGCAGAATCACTGTGGATCCCACATGAGCCTCTACAGGATCACCAGGAACCACTACAGTGAACGACACTGAGAGATGAAGATGCGATCAGTGAAATATACAGTGTGTTAGTCTTCAATCTGTATTTATTTAAAATAAGTTTAATTTATCATATAAAATATATATAAAGTATAAATTTAATTCATCATTGTTCTGTGAATTTTGACAGTCATTTTACTAGGAATCTATGCATTTGGGAAGTTCACGTGGAATTTTCCGTTCAGATTGTGAATTTGCAAATTCTTCCACATTGATGAACAGAAAACTGATTTCTTTTAAAGTGAATCCTGTGCTTCATACATCGCTACACTATTGACTATAAAACCTGCATCTGACGTTTTTGTTTGCAAAATATCTCGCTTTACTTAACAGTAGGGAGAGTGGGGACGGTTGCCACACTTTTAGCATTTCCTTCAGTTTCTCAGAGTCTGTTTGTGTTGGAAAGCCAAAATTGTAATACAATAAAACCACATCTTATCAGCTACTCACCTACACTGCTGTAATATGTGTTCATATGATAGTATACGTATACAATTTATACTTGAAATGACAAAGTCAAATGTTACAACTGACCCTACAACGGGAGATGGTTGCAAGATTCATTACAATGTAATTAAAACCATTCTTAAATATAACTTTGGGATTTCTTTATCTTATTTGTGCACACAGGGTTAAACTGACTGTATAAAAAAGAATAGTTATGGAAAAACATTTTCAACAAACAACCATGTTTTGGTTAATTATTACAATACATTTGAACTACAAAATATTAATTTAATCAAAATCAAAACACTGATATTTAATAATAGCCTACTTCTGTTCACTTCTGTGAAAGTTCACTGAACTGGGGCCAGTTGCATAAAAATAGTCACTATGTTAAGACTGTCTTAAGATCTAGTTTGACCAACAGCAGTTAACCAAGTGGTAATCAGTCTTACTTTTCAAATTCAATTTAAGCAAATCTCCTGACTAACTGACTTTATAAGTGTGTGTGTGTGTGTGTGTGTGTGTGTGTGTGTCTGCGTGTTTTTGTGACATATGAGGACACAAATTTGTTTAATGACATGGGTATGGCAGGTATTACAAGGAGAAGGTGATTTATGAGAACATTTTCAGTGTCCCCATAATTCAAAACGCTTATAAATCACACAGAATGGAGTGTATTGAGAATCTGAAATGCAGACAGTCTCCTGTAAGGGGTAGGTTTAGGTATAGGGTTGGTGTAGGACAATAGCACATGCAGTAAGTACAGTATAAAAACCATTACGCCTATGGAGAGTCCCCACAGTTCACAAAAACAAACGTGTGCGCGTGTGCGTGTGTGTGTGTGTGTGTGTGTGTGTGTGTGTGTGTGTGTGTGTGAGACAAAGAGAGGGTGAGAGTGAAGAAAATTAGTCCACCTTAGACTGTAACTGATTTTTAACCTGTTTTTTTAAATAAAAAAGGAGATATACCTAACTGTTGAAAGGGATTCAAGTGTGTAATGTTATGGGGCAAGCTTTTACATCAGTGTTGTGGTAAGGGACAGCATGCTGGGACAACAACAACGTGTTGCAACTGTCCCTACACTGACAGCCGTGATAAAACTTTGTGTATTATCTTGACACAATATCTTTGACACATGCTAGCTATGCCTATTAGAAGATAACAGTGACTAAAATTATATGACTTTACAATGCTTCACACAAGCACCTTAGGCAGTATGACAATATATATATATATATATATATATATATATATATATATATACATATATAGAATAGTATAGAATATTAAAGCCATAAAACTGACTAAAATCCAAACATGTTTGTGGTGTTCTTACCAGAGGTCTGTATGAGGAGATTCACCAGTAAAGTGATGATAATCGGCAGCATGCCTGTGAGAATACAGACAGACTCAAACCAAATGATAAGTGATATGAGACACAATCGATCAGACTGTTGTATTCAAAGAGGAAACAAACTCACCGGAGACAAAGATGGCTGATATTTATATTCAAATATAAATGATAAAATATGTGAAATCAGTGAGAATCTAAGCGCACTCCTGAATGTCCTGTTTTACTTTCGCTTTCTAAAAATAATGCCAGGTGATGCCTCGCTGTGATTAAGTGTAAAGGTATTTGGGGTGTGAACTTACATGTGTCTGTTTTCTGTTGTTATGAGGCAACTGAATGTAAAGGAAAATACACGCTTGCCACTTTGACATGTAACATGTATGAGATTTTTTCCCCACATTTTCTCCTGCTATATAACCACAGCCATATCACCCTGCAGCCCAAGACCGGTTGCCCACAAAGCTAAGCAGGGCTGAGCTGGTCAGTACCTGGATGGGAGACCTCCTGGGAAAACTAGGTTGCTGCTGGAAGAGGTGTTAGTGAGGCCAGCAGGGGGTGCTCACCCTGTGGTCTGTGTGGGTCCTAATGCCCCAGTATAGTGATGGGGACACTATACTGTAAAAAGCACCGTCTTTCGGATGAGACGTTAAACCAAGGTCCTGACTCTCTGTGGTCACTAAAAATCCCAGGACACTCATCGTAAAAGGCTAGGGGTGTAACCCCGGTGTCCTGGCCCAATTGCCTCCACTGGCCCCTGTCAATCATGGCCTCCTAATAATCCCCATCAACTTGATTGGCTCGATCTCTCTCTCTCCTCTCCACCTGTAGCTGGTGTGTGGTGAGCGCACTGGCGCCGTTGTCCTGTGGCTGCCGTCGCATCATCCAAGTGGATGCTGCACACTGGTGCTGGTTGAGGAGAGATCCCCCCCCCCCCCCCACATGATTGTAAAGCGCTTTGGGTGTATAGCAATACACAATAAAGCGCTATATAAATGCTTCATTCATTAATTCATAGCCTGCCCTGCAGTATGTGATAGTATGCTAATATGGATTGATAATGAACACGATTGACGTCCAGCTTCTGTTCCTGTATTTGATGGACGAACAGCTTTGGGAGTTTTTACATTCTGTATGGGTTTGCATTTAATTTGACCCTGTTAGATCTGATCTTCTGACCCGAGCATTTAGCAGTTCTTAATTATGTTTTGTTTCATTATATCTTATTGCTTAATTTCTTTTGTATCTTGTATCTTAGTTTTATACTCTGTGAAGCACAGTGGTCAACTCCTGTTGTGTTTATTTGTGCTATATAAATAAATGAAATGGAAAAATGAATGATCCTCTAATAGGGCTAGGGAGAGATTTATTCTGTATTTCTATTTAATAAAAGTGCTACATTGGAGCTCTTCAGAGTTTGAAATAAATTATGGGTTATTTTAACTATTAAAAGACCAAAATAGTGACATATTATGGAAAATACATACACTTGATTGAAAAAACATTACACTTGAATATATGACCACTGGGATTGTCTGTGATTGACATGCAGAATGGCACAGAGTGTTTGAGATCTCAGCTGATGAGGTGGAGGCTGGAACAGAGAGGACGAAGCATTAATGAGACTCATTTCTCTTTCCTCATTCAGTAGAATTTGTTAAATTTAATTGACTTTTTTCTTTCAGTGTCATTTTACACTTCACAAACTGAGCAGAATTCAGGTGAATTCAGTTGTCACGAATCCTGTCCATGCACTTCCGTTCATTCACCATCAGAGGTCACTCGCTCACCACATTGACTCTTGCACTACACAAACTGTTGCGCATCACCTCAAACTACAATTCCCATCATCCATTGCACTGAGACACACACAGCTGATTGCACTGATCACACAGCTGATTGCACTGATTACACACCTTACTTAAGCCATGGACTTCCTCTCAGTCACTGCCGAGTATTGATCTGCGTACAGCTCTCTTCTACTGTTAGCTGCCTTATTGTGCCATTCTGTGTTTCTGTTTATCTCCAGTATTGTTCTGCTTTTATCAGTCACCGAATGATAGCTTTACTGAGTCTAGTCTCCATTTCATGTTAGTCTTGTCTTCTCATGTTGCCTTGTTTTCCTGTTCCCTGACTCCTGCCTGTGTATATTTTGGATTAACCCTTCATCTTTCGGTTTGGACTCTGTTCGCCCCTGCCTGGATTATTGCTCACATTTTGGTTTACCTCTCTTTTCTAGCCCTCTATATACCTGTTTGCCAGTTGTTTGACCCTGCCTGTATTTTGACCACGTTTATTAATAAAAGCACTTGGATCCGCTTGCCTCTCGTCTCATCAGCTTCGTTACAGAATACTCGGCCTCATGAGGATCTAGCGGCTTTTCTAACGGACCCTGGTTAGGTATGGACCCATTGAATCAGCTGCTTGACCTGCGTCAAGGGAGTCTATCCATTGAGGAGTATGTCACTCAATTTTGTGTGATCTCTGAGAAGGTACCTTTTGATAAGGTTGTATTAAAAGACCTTTTTCGTTTTGGACTAAGTGAGCCCGTAAAGTCATGGTTACCTGAAGGAAAGTTTAATGTCAGTTTAAAGGATTTTATAGACTATGCTTTGCTGTGTGCTGGCTCTTCGTTTACTGTGGGTGTCACGGAAGAGGAACACGACACCGCATCTGTGACTGACATGGCGGACGCAACGACGCACCGTCACGTCACAGCTGCCATTCATGAGTCCGTCCATCACACCCAGATATTCAAGGTCAGTGCTTCGATTTCCCAGTCTGTTATCCAGTGTGAGGGATGTACCGCTAGTGTCTGCATGTGCAGCTGGTATCCCCAAACCTACTCACTCCCAACCTCCTGTTCCTGCACTAATTCCCCTGTCCGAAGCATTTCCCATGATGGGGATCGCTTTGTGTTGCGTCTGGGCTGCGTACACCACCACAGAACTGCCCGAGGTAGCGACATCCACTGTGATGTCTCCAGAGGTGACGGCTGATGCTGCAGAACCTCTTGGGGTAGTGACACTCGCTGCTGTGTTCTCAGAGGCGATGGCACATGCTGCAACTTCTCCAGTAGTGGTGGCACATGCTGCAGAACCTCCTGAGGTGTCAATGGTATCCGTCTGTGATTCCTTGTCCTACCCTGTCACGGCTATGGAGGCCGTTTGCAAATCCTCGTCTTGCCCTGTCACGGCTATGGAGGCCGTCTGTGAACTCTCTGCCTGTCCTGTTGCAGCCAGAAGGGCTGTCCCTGAACTCTCGTCCTGCCCTGTCACGGCCACGGAGGCCGCTTTTGAACATTTGGTCTACTCTGAACTGGCCGAAGAGGCTCTCTCTGAGCTCTCGCCCCGTTCTGAACCAGCCATGGTGGCTGATTTCAATCTGTCTGTCCATCTCGTCTTAACTAATGTGTCTGATTTTGAACTGTTTGTCTTGCCTGACTCTGCCAAAGAATCTAAACTTGAACTGTCTGTCTTGAGCTCTGAAACTATAAATGCACTCTATATCTGTCCTGTTAACCCTGTCATTGCCACAGAGACCATTATTGTAGTCTGTCTGTCCCCTTCCAGTCAATGTGTTTGCTCCTGAATTATTTGTCCTGTTTCGATGAATGAGCCTGACTGTGAATTGTCTGCCATTGTTTTCCTCACTGAAAAATCCACCAGTCCAGTTCCAGTCTATGAGCCAGATTTTGAACTGTCTCCCTGTCCAGTTCCAGTCATTGAGTTTAGTTATGGATTGTCTGCCCGCTCCGTTGCCACTAGGGGAAATATTGATAGATTTCCTATGTTCCCTACCTCGTTCCTTGGGTCTGTGCATGTTCTCTCTCCTTCTTGTGTCTCAGTTTTCCCTAGGTCCCAGTCTCTGCTGTGGGTTCTGTTGTGGTGTTCTCCTGCTCCGCCCTGGTGGGCTCCAGTCCCGTCGACTCCACCCTGGCTTCCTGCCCTGCCAGCTCTACCTCGGTCCCCAGCCACTCCACTTCCACGTGGACCTGGCCCTCCGTCCCTCCCCCCCTCCCCCTGTTCCGCCTCCACTCCACCACCCTCCTGGATTGTATTAGGGTTAGGGTTAGGATCCTGGATCTTCCCATCACGATAGAAGACAATGGGGTTGTTGAAGTCCTGACGGTACCAGCGGCTCTCCAGAGCTTCAGCGTTCTCAGGAGGAGAGATCCAGCAGGGCAGAATCACTGTGGATCCCACATGAGCCACTACAGGATCACCAGGAACCATCACAATAGACAACTCTGAGAGAGAATTAAATATACCATGCATTACTCTTTATTTACTATATTTACTATGATTCTAGCTCTGCAGCATTTAGAATCTGCACACATTATAAATAGAGGTAGGGACTGTTAAAAATGAATCAGTGTTACTTTTTTCACTTTTTGACCCGAGCACTGCACTTTAGTATTTTAGAGTTTGAGATCAGAGATTGTGTCTCAGATTAGTCTAAACCAGTGTTCCGCGTGGCATGGAGATGATCAGTTTGTGGCACTGCTGAGGTGGTATGGAAGCCCAGGTTTCTTTTACAGTGGCCTTCAGCTCATCTGCATTTTTTTTTTTGGTCTCTTGTTTCTCATTTTCCTCTTGACAATACTCCATAGATTCTCTATGGGCTTCAGGTCTGGTGAGTTTGTTGGCCAGCCAAGCACACCAACGCCATGGTCATTTAACCAACTTTTGGTGCTTTTGGCAGTGTGGGCAGGTGCCAAATCCTGCTGGAAAATGAAATCAGCATCTTTAAAAAGCTGGTCAGCAAAAGGAAATATGAAGTGCTCCAAAATTTCTTGGTAAACGGGTGCAGTGACTTTGGTTTTCAAAAAGCACAATGGACCAATACCAGCAGATGCCATTGCACCCCAAATCATCACAGACTGTGGAAACTTAATACTGGACTTCAAGCAACTTGGGCTATGAGCTTCTCCACCCTTCCTCCAGACTCTAGGACCTTGGTTTCCAAATGAAATACAAAACTTGCCCTCATCTGAAAAGAGGACTTTGGACCTTTAGCCCTGTTGTACCCTACACCGAAACAGAAACTGCTTACATCAAAAAGTGCACTGATGATGTGACAGTCACTAAGACCATCACCACATGTGCCAACCAGAAGCCATGGATGAGAGCTGAGGTTTGCGGGCTGCTAAAATCCGAGATGAGGCATTCAGATCAGGAGATAAGGCAGCTCTCATGGCATCAAGAATGCAAAACAACATGCTCAAAAAATCAACAAAAACTTCAGTGACAGTAGAGACACTCAGTCCCATTCAGACCATCACTAACTACAAGTGAAGGCCAACTGCCACAGGCCTCTGATGATGACATCCTACCCAGATGCACTCAACCATTTCTATTCACAATTTGAGAGACAGAATGACACACCTGCACAAAAGATGAAGAAGAAGACTGCAAGATTAATCTTTAATGAGTCAAAAAGAACGCACGTCACACCTCTGTTTATCAATTTCCACTGGCTACCAATAGCTGCTCACATAAAATTTAAGCCATTAATGTTTGACTACAAAACCAGCACTGGCTCTGCACCCCTTTACCTAAATTCATTACTTCAGACTTATGTGCCTCTAGAAGCTTGTGTTCTGCAAGTGAACATCGCTTTCCTCCCAAAGAGGCACAAAATCACTCTCACGGACTTTTACATTAACTGTTCCCTCCTGCTCAACTCAATCCCAGAAGCTGAGTCCTTAGTCATCTTCAAGAATCATCTAAAAACACATCTCTTCCATCTTTATTTGACCCTCTAACTCTAACACTCTCTATTCTATTTCTATTCTATCTACTTGTTTTCTTTTATTTATTATAAAAAACCTGCTACATGTACTGCGTTAGGCTATCCGAGTCTTCACAGGACTTGCATATTATTGCTGTTTTGTTGGCTTTGATTGCTTCTATTGTCCTCATCTGTGCTTTGAGAGGTTAGTCATGCATCACATCAAGTCCAGTCTCTCAAACATGCTGGACCCATTCCAGTTTCATACCGTCCAAACCGTTCTATGGATGATGCAATATCCACCACTCTCCACCTGGCTCTTACTCATCTGGAACAGAAAGACCCTTATGTTAGAATGCTGTTCATTGACTTCAGCTCAGCATTCAACACAATCCCACAACAGCTCATCAACAAACTAAACCTTCTGGGCCTTAATTACTCACTCTGTAATTGGATCCTGGACTTTTTACCTGGAAGACCTCAGTCAGTTTGTGTCGGCTGCAACATCTCCAGCACTACCACACTGAGCACAGGTGGCCCACAGGGCATTGTGCTCAGCCCGCTGCTCTTCAACAAGACAGCCCAACAGCGCCTCCACTTTCTCCACCGGCTGAAAAGAGCAAGTCTCACTCCTCACCAAGGTCAAGGTCAAGTTTATTTATATAGCACCTTAAAAGCAACAAGTGCTGACCAAGGTGTTGCACAGCCAAAAACATCAAAAATATCAACTGATAAAAGCATTAAGACAATATAACATTTGAAATCATTAAATAATACAAAAAGTAATACAAAACATCAAATATAAAAACAAACAGAAAAAAAAAACAAAAAAGTATTTTCGAGTTAAGCAATAGCCTGAGAAAAAAGGTATGTTTTAACAGATGATTTAAAAGAAGATAACGTAGGGGACGATCTGATGGATAAAGGCAAAGAGTTCCAGAGCGTAGGACCAAGAACTGAAAAAGCACTGTTCCCTGTAGATTTTGGGACAATCAATAACTTCTGAGAAGACGATCTAAGCGTTCTCACAGGAGAATAGAAATGGACAAGATCTGAAATGTAAATTGGGGAAAGACCAAGTGCTTTAAAAACAAAAACTAAAACCTTAAAATCAACTCTGAATTTAACAGGTAACCAGAGAAATGAAGCTAACTCAGGAGTAATATGCTCCCTCTTTTTTGTCCCTGTCAAAAAGCAAGCAGCAGCATTTTGTACCAGTTGTAAACATGATAGTGACCCTAGTGAAAAAATAGTATACTTAAGTACAATTTATTGGTATGTACTTTAGTATAACAATATATTTGTGGCACACTATAAATTGGTATACTTAAAGTCTGCTAAATTGTAACTAATGTTGTACTAAATGAATTTTAGTTGTGCAAAAGCAGTGCTGAAGTTCAACTAAAGTTGTATTAAATATACTTGTTTGTGCTAAAGTGGAACTATTCCAGTACACTTTAAATATCCACTCTTTTATTTAATATTTGAAATGCAGAATTCATTCAGCATGAACTTCAAATGTATTTTGGTGACATTAAAATTGCAATTAAAATACACTGTAAGAGTGCTGATCATATATTAATATTATCCTAATAACTGAGGTCATACTATGCCTTACTTTTAGTGACTTTAAAATGCATTGCAATGACATTCCAAGTAAACCTGAAGTGTGCTAATGGCACAATTATTGTGTGTTTCAAATGCAATAAATTAACCTTCATAAATAATGGCACAGCTTAAGAAATTGCCTTTTACTAACACCCCCAGTATACCAGGCAACTCAATTATTCAGAGAACATCAGTAGAACATTAAATACAGACAATTGAACATTGGCTGATGGAAACACCACAGACTGGATTCGAACCCGGGTCGCTGCCACACACGTGCACTCACTTTAACAGATCGCCACCACACCTACACCATATAGAACACGACATACAGTACAAAACAATCTCCGCAGACATACATTATATGGCCTTCATACAGCTACAGGATCATAAGACGAGTTGCTTCACTCATCTCTTTATCGACACTAGTTGTTGGGCTGAGTGAGCATGGACATGTCATTGGGATTATTCAAAGGCTCTGTCCAGTTAGATCAATAGTATGACACTATTGATAGACGATGAGCACGACTGATGCCCAGCCAGGAGAAGCGTCATTATTGTTATCGATATTAACATAGTCTTAGTCTTTTATTTATATAGCATTGTCCAAGGTGCTTTACAATTCAAAGATCAAACTAAATTCCAACAACAACAAAAAGAACAATATAACCCTAAAACACAGTTAAAAGAAGAAAAAAACAAAAGGCCACATAAATACACATCATTCAAAAGCAAGAGAGAAAAAGTAGTCTTTAAGTTTATGCTTCCTCAAACACTCTATCACCCCTCTGTTTAAGTCTAGATCTTGGCACCTTTAGTTGAATTTGATTCACTGACCTAAGCGATCTGGAGGGCAGATGAATTGAAATAAGGTCAGAAAGGTATGTAGGAGCATACTTATGAATAGACTGATAAACAAATATAAGTACTTTAAAATCAATCCTATATCTTACAGGCAGCCATTGGATGGAGGCAAGTACTGGCGTAATGTGCTCCCGCTTACGTATGCGCGTCAATAACCTCACAGCAGAGTTCTGTACTAACTGAAAACGTGAAAGGACAGAATGAGTAAGACCAAGATAAAGTGAATTACAATAGTCCAGGCATGATAAAATTAAAGCATGAATAATCTTTTTTGTGTCCATAAAATTAACAAATGACTTGATTTTTGAGAATGGATGGGTCATTAATGATAGAAGCAGATGGAATAGGCTGCAATGACAAATTTGTAGCCTTTGTAATAAAATAAGAAAGAAAGTATTCACACAGCTGAAAAGATGGTTCTTTAAGAATCTGAATTGGAAGCTTAAGAGTAGTATTTATGGTAGAAAATAAGGTATTTGGTTTATGCTGATTTTTGTCAGTAATATCTGAGAAATGTTTGTTCCTAGTCTCTCTCATAGCTCTTTGGAAGATATTTAATGTAGTAAAATCAAGGTTTGCATTTAAGCTACTGAGCTATGCTTTGATTCACCCTCCCAACTTTTCTGTTTATCAAAATGTGCTTTTTTTACCTTGCCAACACTTACTTTACAATCAAGCAATCAAGATGTTTTTAACATTCCAAAATACATTCTCATGTTAGCAGACCGATTACATTTTCACATGTGACCAACAATTCCTCAATAAATATAAAATATCATAATCAAATATTATCAAAATATTAATCTGACGGCGGTGACGACAACCTGAATTGTAGTCATTTTAACTATCAAATACGTTAACTCAATCAATTACTGTTTTAAAACAAACACAGTGAGTATGTTATCGTTTACAAAGCTTCACATTTAAGTATTTTGATATACAATTGGAACACAAATGATCTATTTTCTCTCAGCTCAGAACAGTGTGTCTGCTGTGCATCTGCTAACAAGGTCATTTTTAAAAACAGTTAAATTAACAAATAAAACAAATAGTTGTTACCTCTTTCCATTTACATTCACCAGGATCTTAATATTCACATTTAAACATCTTATAGGGGTCATGTGATGCTTTTTTAAAGATCATTATTTTGTGCATTTGGTGTAACAGAATGTTGACATGCTTTACTGTTCAAAAAACATTTTTTTTTTTCAAATACTGTACATTATTGTAGTTCCTCTATGCCCCGCCTCTCTCGCCGCAGTCTGCTCTGATTGGCCAGCTGACACAGTGCATTGTGATTGGCCGAACACCACTCAAGCGCACATCGGAAATGTAACGCCCCTTTCCATAATCGCGAGGTTCAGCTTTCAAAGTAAATGTAAAGACAGTTAATAATGTTGTTAGTTTCACCATCAGTTCAAGCCCAAGAGGGGAACAGAGTCACGTGACAGACACAGTGATGAAGCTTGTATGTGTTTGCACACAAGCCGCGGTTAATACAGCTGACTACACTGTGATGTGACCCTGTCTCTCTCTCACACACACGACGCGTTACGCACAAACTCCGCATTTGAACAGTCAATAGCAAATACTTAAACTAATAAACTTAAACTTCTTTCTTTGCGTGAACATTTGGGCGGCGTTACGCAAATATTTCCACATCGTGACGTAGACATGTGGGGGCGTGTTTGAATGAGGCGTTTTAGCCCGGTCTGGATCAGCCTTCTCTTCTAGAATAAATCCTCTTGTGGGAGACTTTGATCTTTGTAACTCTGCAGATCTTATACATGCACAAACAGCTACATAACACACTAAAGAAAAGGAAAACAAGAAATCGCATCATATGACCCCTTTAACAAATTATCCAAAAATTGTCAGAACACATATGATCAGAATACAAATGATCTGTATTATGTATGGATATGTTTTATCCAGTGTTATGTGTTCCCTCAGCCTTATGTTCTCTGAATCATATGTTCCCTCAACTCTAACTGTGCTAGAAGTGATGACTGTCAATCCACAAAAAGCAATATATTCTGTGTATTTATTTAGTATTTATTTATACATTATTAGAAAATTAAACACAATTTCATATTCAATATAATTGAAAATTACTTTAAAGTCACAAAAATATGATGACTTCACATTGAATGTCAACTCCGTCATTGGTCGTCACCACTGTCAGAAAATCTTACATCTGACGGTGTTGACAAAGTTGGCATTTCTTTTACAAAACAAAGGAGTTCATGTAGTAGCCATTTTGTTTTCTCTGTTGATGCTAGATACTGATAGACACTAGTAGATTTCCTCAGAAATTGGAAGACGGTGTTGACATATGATAGTTGTGACACAGGAAATATTAACATTAGGATTTAAAATATTCTAAAACTATAAACTGACCAGAGTCTGTCTGACACTGATGTACTCTGCAGAGGAGGACTGTGGCGAGGGGTCCTTTAGAGCGACAGCTGCCCCTGATATTCCCTGATTTTATTACATTTTAATGAATATCTGACGGTGTTGACAAAAAGTGGGGACACAACTTTGAAATCTTATGAAACACATTCTGTCATTGAAAAACAACCTTGTTTTGAAATGAAATACTATTAATGAGATACTAACAATGCTAACTAAAAATATAATAATATTAGTATCCACACCAGCAGATGATAACATTTTGTTTATTCTAAACACGCACTACAGTTTTGTTGTCTGCCGCTTTAAATGTTCAAAGCTCTTTAAAGTTGCAAATTCTGATTGGCTGTCAATGTTTTTATCGTTCATCAGCTGGGAAACATTGTTGTGAAAATTAAATGCTTAGAATAATCAGAGCATTATTGTTTTTTGGTGTGGATGCTAATATACAGTAGTTATCATTATCGTTATCTTTATAGTTATTGTTATTGGCATGAATGAGTCTTTATAGCCATGATGTGGACTTCCCTTTTACATTACAATGATTTTTAAAGAGCAAATCAAGTCAAATCAAGCTACTCTTCTAATAGAACGATTAATTGTGTCTCCAGCTGTTATAGTAGATTAAAATCTGCAGCAGTTGATTTGATGTTGTAATGTTGTAGGATTGGATGACATGATCTGATGTCATCGCACCATCACTTTTGGTTGAATTGAAGTTGCTGTATTCAAGTTTTACATCTTATCAGTGTTCATCATCCCTGCAAATCAAATCTATGACCTTGATGTTGGTAGTGTCATTGCTCTACAGTACTTACATTTTTCATAGATGTAATAGTTTGTAGATGTGAGAGAGATATTTGCTTTATGGTTCATATTTGTTCTTCTGTTTAAAATGCATTGATCGCTCAAGAGTCTGTGCTGTTACTCACTGAACTCTACAGGTGACTCTGACGGTTTTAGACCATCTACAATTTTGACCCAACTCCGAACTCCAGGATTGAACAGAGGAACGACTGGTCTGGAGAATCTGCTGCTGATGGTCAGGAGATGTTTTCTCTCTGTGACGTTGTAAAATGACAGCTGACCGTCATCATAATCTAACAGAACTCCCAGTCGCTCAGGTCTCGGTGTCAGTGAGAGTTTAACTGGTGGATCAGTGTTGGTGTGAAAGCCATTAGGACCGTCTGAACACAAGAACCAGAAACCCTTTGATGGAGTTAAAGCAGTTCTGTGTTTTGAAGTCAAATTTCCATGTTTTACCACACCAATTAACCAGTAGTTTTTGGGAGGTGTATTTATTTGTTCCAGCTCTACCTCCCAATAGTGACGACCAGAGGTGAATCTTTGGGCTCCATATGCACATAAATGATATGGAAATTCCTCTCCAGTGTGATTATATCCTGGATGATCCCTCACCATTTTACAGTCCTTAGTGACCATTAGATCTTTATGGACATGCTCTCTGTCAATAGTGATCTCAACTGTGCAGAAAATAAAGCAACATTTAATAATCATTTTAAACTCATGTGTAAAATCATATTTACAAATGTATATGTATGATGAAATACATGCGTATATAACTGAGATGATACCTGCATGTTTCCTCAGTTCTTCTATATCCACGTCTCCCACAACTAAAATGACAAGTTGAATGAAAAACTTCATAAACTTTTATGCACATATTGAAGTTGTATAGTTACAGTATGTTCACATTAAATTATGTCATACTGTTAAAATAAACTCAAATAGTTTATCAAATATTCAGACAAAAATCTGAGACACATGGATAAATGTGAGCTATTGAGGTAATTATATTGTGTGCTTGTGCTTTCTGGATGAGAACATGGTTGAACCAGAGGAAAATGAGGGAATTGTTGTTTAGAGTTGAGAAAATTTAAACATTCAAAAAAAAAAATTAATTAGTTTATAATGTTGAAAAATGTGCCATTGTTTTATGAACTGAATGAATAGTTTGAGAAACTGGGCTAAATGAATCAGTGATAGTATGTTATAGCAATTGATTAAAACTGTAGTAATTATTGGTGTATAGTAGTAATGTGTCACTTCAGCAGTTCCTATAAGTATAGCAAAGAGCAAAACTGATTTGTTCACATTTGTATAGATGCACAAACCAATGGCGCGCTCTAGCATGCCAAAAGGGGCGGAGCTGACCTCTATATGAGTCGGCGTAGAGCGCCATTTCATCCAAATTTTCTACTTCAGTGATGAGACCAACTGACTCTTCTCATCTCTTAGTGAGCTAGGAGAAATAAACAAATCTGAACAATGGAGCTGAACAACTGGGTTTGAATGAGCATGCCTCATTACATCTAGCGGCTCAATCCTTCTAGGCGGATCAGAGTAGAATGCTGTCGCCAATGATTCTATCTCTGACAGCTTCACGTTTGTGTGTGCATCGCTGAGGCTGCACTCACTGAGACAGGCTGCTTTCACTGCAAATGCATTAATCTGTCCCTGCTTTGCTCGCAGGCCACCTTATTTCAGAGGTATTATTCACACTTCAGCCGAAGTCCAGAATTTGCTTGCAAAAGGAGCCATAGAAATGGTCCCCCTAGCGAACAGCGAGTCATGCTTCTACAGCCGCTACTTCCTCATTCCCAAGAAAGATGATGGACTCAGACCAATTCTCAATCTCAGACATCTGAATCGCTCTCTTATGTGATGGCCGTTCAAATGTTAACTTAGAAACAGATCCTCGTGCAAATATGTCCCGAGGACTGGTTTTTGTTTGTGGATCTGAAAGACACATACTTTCATTATCCAAATAGCGCCCCATTACAGACCGTTCTTGAGATTCGCATTCGAGCAAGTGACCTATCAATACACAGTCCTGCCATTCGGAATGTTCCTGGCCCCTCACACTTTTACGAAGTGCATAGATGCAGCTCTTTCCCCTCTGAGGCAGATGAGAATCCACATCCTGAATTCCTTAACGATTGGCTGGTTTTAGCCAGATCAGAATGGGAACTCATTGCTTACAGGTCACAGTCCCTTGAGTTAAAAATCAATTTGGCCAAGAGTTCTTTGTTCCCCAGACAGTTAGTCTTTCTAGGGAAAATTACAGACTCTGCTCTGATGAGAGCATCAGGAAACGCTTCAGCTAGCTAGCTCCACAGGGACTTCTCGTCCCCTCAGGGTTTTCCAGAGGATGCTCATTGTGGTCACTTCCTCTGTTGCAAACTCCTCTCACTCAGAGCATTTCACGTGCCGTTTGAACCTTGGCACAGACTTAGTCACAGACTTAGGCACAGACTTAGTCGTGACGTATTGTCAAGTATGGTGACCCATACTCACAGTGAACACACACCAGTGGGCAGCCTTACTCCAGCGCCCGGGGAGCAATTAGGGGTTCAGTGCACCTCAAGGTGCTCAAGGGCACCTTAGTCATGGTATCGAAGGTGGAGAGTGTGCTGTTCATTCACAATCCCCACCTTCAATTCCTGCAGGTGTGGGAATTGAACCAGCAACCTTCAGGTTACAAGCCCGACTCCCTAACCATTAGGCCACGACTACCCCTAGACTCTCACTGCCCAACTTATTTCTCAATGCAGCGGTATTTCTCAGGTATGCCTTTCGCCCGATTGCCTTGCTGCCTCAGGTCATCAAGCAGGTCAGGGAAGTCAAATGCTCAGTCCTCCTGGTGGCTCCACTCTGGAGGAACCAGACGCGAGTTAGTGCATCTGTCAGCAGCAGCCCAATGACTCATACCACTGAGGAAGGACTTTCTCTCACAGGCAAAGGGCATGATTTGGCATCCCCAGCCAGAGCTATGGAGTCTTCATGTCTGGGTCCTGTCTACTAAACTGTCTACTAAACATCTAGTGTCTACTAAACGTGTAGTGTTTACGCCCTTAAATGGTAAGTCTTCCATGACTGGTGTTCAGCACAAAGCCTGGATCCAGGTTCTTGTGATGTGTCCCATGTGCTGACTTTTTTCCAAGAGTTGCAGGACAACAGGCGCACCCCTTCCACAATCAAAGTTTATGTGGCAGCTATCCCAGCGAATCATTCCCTTGAAGCTTGCCAATCAATCGGCAGAAAACACTTGGTTATTAAGTTCTTGAAGGGTATATGGAGATTGAATCTTAAGTGTCAGTTTTTCGAAATTGAGATTTATACATCATCTTAAAGCTGAATAAATAATCTCTCCATTGATGTATGGTTTGTTAGGATCTGACAATATTTGGCTGAGATACAATTATTTGAAAATCTGGAATCTGAGGGTGCAAAAAAGGTATTGAGAAAATCTCCTTTAAAGTTGTCCAAATGAAGTTCTTAGCAATGCATATTACTAATCAAAAATGAAGTTTTGATATATTTACGGTAAGAAATTTACAAAATATCTTCATGGAACATGATCTTTACTTAACATCCTAATGATTTTTGGCATCAAAGAAAAACGATAATTTCGACCCGTACAATGTATTTTTGGCAATTGGTACAAATATACCCCAGCGACTTATGACTGGTTTTGTGGTCCAGGGTCACATATAGAGGTCGACTCCGCCCCTTCTGGTGGGCTAGAGCACAATTGGTTTGTGCAGCTACATAAACGTGAACAAATCAGGCTTCAGTAATAGAGTTAACAGGATTTTATGTACACTATTCTTCATATTCACCAAATGTGTTATAATATTTATGTTTTCTTCTGCTATAACATATATGAAGATATTTATTTACAGTTTTTCTCTATTGCTAACACACGATTCACTATTTTTCTCAACTATACACACAATCTCAAAACTACACAACAGATTTGTACAAACCTCAAACTGTCATGTCAAAATCAAATATTTTAGTCAGAAATAATCTTTTTTTGTCAGAATCAAATTCTGGATGACATACAAAACTTGCCAAATACACAGGCTACTGCACTGAGAACACTATTGAGATTAGAGGTCGACCGATTAATCGGCACCGATAGTTGATTGCCACAACTATCGGTTATCTGCAAAAATCCATGCCGATAGTTTTCCGGTTTGTAACCGTTGTCGGAGTGGCTGAGAAGGGTCCGCTGGCATTATACAGTACGAGAGCGGCCTCTAGAGGCGGAAATCACTGACAGCATGTGTTGTTTATTTTGACACGTGACACTGCTCGCTGCACAGAGCGGGAAACTCCATTCACATAGTTTTCTATTAAATTACATTATATTTGTCCCAAATCATTGTGAATGTACATAATGACTTCACCCTAGGCTATAAATTATGTATTGTGCATTTTTCAGCAAAACGTTTGTCTTTCTGTGGCTCTAATAAAGTCTGTATGCTTCATATCGAGAGCTGTAATAGATTGTGCTTTCTCTTTCCGCTTGCTCTGTTTTTTAAACACCGAACTTCAAACTCATTTATGCCACATTGTTCATTCTTGAAGCAAACATGTCCGTTTGGGGATTTAGACCGCCACTTGAATCTGGTGTGTGTGTGTGTGTGTGTGTGTGTGTGTGTGTGTGTGTGTGTGTGTGTGTGTGTGTGTGTGTGTGTGATACCTCCGAGTTCTCCTAGAGTAGACACAGCGCTGCGATTTTTTTCCCTAGTGTGTGACAAACACACAGCATTAATGAAAACTGTAGCAGTATTGTTCCTTGTTAGAGTGTGTTCATTTCAGCATTCACTATTAGCAACTAATACACTACATTTTTAAAATTTTAAAGTTTCTTCTTTTAACATTAGCAAACTATGAAATAACTTTAATGATCAATATAGTAAATAATATTAATATTTTTATTCATTTACAATGTATGGTTCAGTACTGTTACTGCTTTTTTTTTTTAAAATTAAAGTACTAGCTCTCTTTCAATATCCATTTTGAAAACTATCGGTTGATTAATCGGTATCGGCCAGTGTGGTCCAACCTAGCTATCGGTATCGGTAAAATCCACTGTCGGTCGACCTCTAATTGAGATCAATTCAAAACATTGTTACAAAACCTCTTATTGGGAATCAGAAATCACCAGCACAAATGGAAGGGTGCAGATATAGTCAAATACAACAATGAGCTTTAGGAAAATGTTGCCTTAATTACACTACGGTAAAGTGTCATTGTTTGGAGAATGAAATGAATGGTTTGGGAAACTGGGCCACATGAATCAGTTACAGTGTGTAAGCAATAAAAAAAACTGTAATAATTAGTGGGTCACTTCAGCAGTTATAGTCCCTCTAAGTATAGCAAAGAGCAAAACTTCTTCAAATACCTTCTTTTGCCAGTTTCTCCACAGTTCCCTCCTCACAATCTAAAACGAGTAAAAAAAATTGTTAATTTTTAATCTGCGTCACAAATACTCCAGCCTTTATAAACCACAATAAATGTAAACAAATGTAAAAGCACTGTCAGTTCATTCTTGTAACTTTCAGTTTCAGTTTTTGGTTACGGTTAAGCATCACACTGCTTCTAATGTATTTTGTGCATCAACTGGCATAAAAATAGGAATTTCTTTAGTTGTGTCAGACTTTTAAAACAATCAGATCAGATGATGGCAAATATTCTTGATTATCAGTTGTATCTTCAAATCAGAAACAAAAAGCAATGGTTTGGTGTTACACTTTATGCACTGTGATTTCTACGTGTAGTCAGCATATTTTATCAATAAGCATATAGTGACTTCAGTGCAAAACCATCACATTTCACCTTAGAAGATTAAAACTCCTTATAATGGTATCATGGCATTTATTCAGTAGATCGTTACTCTGCAAAATGGAAATATTTCGACTTTAAACTTTCAAGCAAAATGAGAGATTTTAGTTTAGTGATTTTTTTTTATTTATTTGTATGTTACATACAGACTGTGAGTTGACTAGATGCAAAGCGAGAGCACGTCACACCTCTGTTTATCAATAGCACTGGCTACCAATAGCTGCTCGCATTAAATTCAAGGCATTAATGTTTGCCTACAAATCCAGCACTGGCTCTGCACCCCTTTACCTAAATTCATTACTTCAGACTTATGTGCCTCTAGAAGCTTGTGTTCTGCAAGTGAACATCGCTTTATTGTTCATCCCAAAGAGGCACAAAATCACTTTCACAGACTTTTACATTAACTGTTCCCATCTGGTGGAGTGACCTGCCCAACTCAATCCCAGCAGCTGAGTCTTAACCATCTTCAAGAATCGGCTAAAAACATCTCTTCCATCTTTATTTGACCTTCAGACTCTAGCACTCTCTATTCTAATCATATTTTATCTACTTTGATTTATTGTTTATTAAAGAAAAACACTTGACCCTCTAACATTTCCACTGTCTATTCTATTTCTATTCTAACTACTTGTTTTCTTTAAAAAGGAAAAGAGAGAGTCTCTAACACTTGCATTCTCTACACTTTGTCTATTTTACTGTATATACTTGTTTTCTTTTTATTTATTGTAAATAATGACCCTAGCATTCCCATTTTTTTTCCTATTCTATCTACTTGTTTTCTTTTTTATTTATTAAAAAGTTATGTACACTGCGTTAAGCTGAGACTTAAATATAATTACTCTTATGTTGGTTTGATTGCTTCAATTGTCTTCATTTGTAAATCTCCTTGGATAAAAGTGTCTGCTAAATGACTATATGTAAATGTCGTGTTTAAACATGGCTAAAAGTGAAAAGATCATAATGTGTTTTAAGATCACAAGCTGGAGTGCCCTGGTTGTCCACTAGAGGGCACTACATTCCAGACAGTTTCTGCCTTACAAACTACATGTCCCACAATCCTTTGCCAAAGCTCATCACTGATTGTCCACAGCTGTTTTTCATTATGTCATTACCTATGCCTATATAAGCCTGGGCTGTATCCGAAATCGCCCCCTACACCCTCATTCACTGTTCCCTACATTAGTCCACTTAAGTCCACTTAGTCCTGAGTTTGGGGAACAAAATTAATGGTTTGGGAAATTGGACGACATGAATCAGTTACAGTGTGTTGGTAATCAAGGAAAAACTGTAATAATTAGTGGGTCACTTCAGCATTTATAGTTCCTCTAAGTATAGCAAAGAGCAAAACTTCTTCAAATACCTTCTTTTCTCAGTTTCTCCAGAGTTCCCTCCTCACAATCTAAAATGAGAAAACAAATTCAATGGAAGAGTTATTAATCTGCTTCACAAATACTCCAGACTTTATAAACCACAAAAAAATGTGACCCTGGACCACAAAACCAGTCTTAAGTCGCTGGGGTATATTTGTAGCAACAGCCAAAAATACATTGTATGGGTCAGAATTATTATTTTATTTTTTGTATGCCAAAAATCATTAGGATATTAAGTAAAGATCATGTTCCATTAAGATATTTTGTAAAATGTTTTACCATAAATGTATAAAAAAAATTTATTAGTAATATGCATTGCTAAGAACTTCATCTGAACAACTTTAAATGCGATTTTCTCAATATTTAGATTTTTTTGCACCCTCAGATTCCAGATTTTCAAATAGTTGGCATCCGGCCAAATATTGTCTGATTGTCCTAACAAACCATACATCAATAGAAAGCTTATTTATTCAGCTTTCAGATGATGCATAATTCTTAATTTAAAAAAAAAATAAAAAATTGACACTTAAGACTGGTTTTGTGGTCCAGAGTCACAAATGTAAATAAATGTAAAAGCACCGTCAGTTCATTCTGTCAATCCAGTAACTAGTATCAACTGGCATAAAAATAGGAATTTATTTCAAAATGATCAGATCAGATGATGGCAAATGTTCTTGATTATCAGTAATATCTTCTTCAAATAAGAAACAAACAGCAATGGTTTGGTGTTACTCTTGTGTGCACTGTGATTTCTACAAGTACATGTAGCCAGCATATTTTGCCAACAAAACATAGTGGCTTCAGTGCAAAACCATCACATTGTACCTTAGAAAATTAAAACCTTTTATAATTGTATTTATACAGTAGATTGTCACTCTAGAAAATGGAAACATTTTGACTTTAAACTCTTGAGCAAAATGAGAGATTTGAAGGATTTTTTTTTTTTTTGGTTTATATTTGAACAACAAGCCTTACAAGTATGTGAATATATAAGTGAGATGATGTCAACAAAATTTAAGGTTTTAGAGAAGGAATTGTGAGCATCCACAGATATTAGAATGTACTGGAAATGCCTTGCTTAACTTATTTATATTCATATTATGTAAATGCAAGATTTCTGTTACATGCGCAAGAGTTTATCTGATGTTTAGTGGGTCACTTCAGCAGTTGCTGTTAAAAGTATAGCAAAGATAAACTTCTTCAAATACCTTCTATTGTCCGTTTCTCCATAGTCCTCACAAACTGAAATGAGTGAATTTCATTTGGAGGGTTTAATTACCAATCTTTTTCCACAAATACTCCACTTCGTTAACTACAATAAATGATGTTAAGCTAATTCATTTACATTTACATTTAATCATTTAGCAGACACTTTTATCCAAAGTGACTAACAAATAAGAACAATAGAGGCATGTTCATACATCTTTTTGGATGTTAAAATAATGTACATTTAGTTTACTTACTTTCTTTAGCTGGTTTCTTCCCTGAAAAAAACACAAGCATAGGATACCTGCATAAAAACTGTCTGAAGACAAAATAATTTTAATAATTTAAACTAGATTGTACCTGTTAGTTTGTGTCTGTATTTGTAGAAGATCAGCCCAACCAAACCCAGGAGAGCAGAAATAATAAAGGTGAGGAAAAGAGCCTTCCATGGACCTGATGGATCTGAGAAATAGAAACCAGATGAATCTAAATACCTTCAAATTATATAAATCAATTACAGTAAATTGAAAAACATTTAAAAACTTTCTCATCATTAAACTGCTTTTCTTCTGAAACTGGTGTGAGAACAAATTGTATGTGATTTGGTTGGATTTTAGTGATTGGAAGGATGACAATAAGAGATTCATGACATCAAAGAAAATTGTTTCAGTGGTGAAGCAGAATAAAAAGTAAATAAAAAATTATTTTTATAAATATATTATGTTTACATAAAATGTAACTTAAAGATGGAATTAGAAACCTTCAAGTAAGGTCACAGGGGGAAAAAAATAATTTAAGCTACTATGAGTCAAGAGTTCAGTTCAAGCAAATTTGATCACTTTGTTTGGGATATCTACAAATGTCCATGTTCTCTAACCTGAAGGCATTATGCCCTGTATATTCAGTCTTCCGTCTTTTAACTCTCCAGTTCTGAGAGAAAGTGAACATGAGACCAGTTGAGCATCTGAGCGAGAGACAGCCATCCAGCTGTGGACAGAGAACATGCCGTCTGCTCCACGACTGTGAGATGATCCTCCAGGACGGAGAACCCCTCCATCATCTGATGTCCACGTGACGCTGGGCTCTGGATGCCAGCCGCTGGACCTGCAGCTGATGTTCACACGTCCATCATCAAGAGGCTTTGGAAGCAGGACAGGAGTGGATCCTAAAGCTGATGAGAGGAGGACAGACAGACATTCAGATATTTTCCAACACACAAAATCTACATACAGTAAGTATGTTACAGTAAGTATGTAATTTAGAATCTCTTTCCAGGTTCTTGAAACAGTTGAACATGTACATTTAGAGGGCTGCATTGGGATTGGCATCCTTTGCTACAGGCAGGCGAGGGAGATTAAAATATATAGTTGGTGTTACACTGTGTTTGGTCGTACACAAATTACATTACTGGCCCATTGCTGTTTTACAAAAAAAACTAATTTAATACAGTTAAACTGAAAGCTTCTGCTCTGCTCCCATACCGCTGATGTTGCCAGGTCTGCGTGGAAAATCAGTTCACTTCCAATGACTCCGCTTCAGTGTGGAAAGGCCTGAAAGCCATCACCAAGTACAGGACACTATCCCCCAGCACTGAGGTGAATCAACAACTTTCTGAGGACCCACACCCAAAAGAAGGAAGGCACCAGGCCCAGACGGTGTGTCACCAGTCTGTCTGAAAACCTGTGCTGACCAGCTGGTCTCCATCTTCACTGGCTCTAACGTCTGTCATCATGAAGTCATTTGAAAAACTGGTTCGGGCTTATCTGAAGGACATCACTGGACCCTTACTGGACCCCCTGCAGTTTGCTTACAGAGCAAACAGGTCTGTGGATGATGCAGTCAACATGGGACTGCATTTCATCCTGCAGCATCTGGACAAACCAGGGACTTATGTGAGGATCCTGTTTGTGGACTTTAGTTTGGCCTTCAACACCATCATCCCAACACTCCTCCAGACCAAACTAACCCAGCTCTCTGCCCCCACCTCCGTCTGTCAGTGGATCACCAGCTTTCTGACAGATAGGCAGCAGCTTGTGAGACTGGGGAGATTCATGTCAAACAGCCACTTCACCAACACTGGAGCCCCTCAGGGCTGTGTTCTCTCCCCGCTGCTCTTCTCTCTGTTCACCAACGACTGCACCTCTAAAGACTCCTCTGTCAAGCTCCTGAAGTTTGCAGACTACACTACAGTCATCTGCCTCATCCAGGACGGTGACGAGTCTGCTTACAGACAGGAGGTTAAAGAGCTGGCTGTCTGGTGCAGTCTTAATAACCTGGAGCTCAACACGCTCAAAACAGTGGAGATGATCGTAGACCTCAGGAGAAACCCCCTGCTCTCCCCCCACTCACCGTCATGAACAGCACTGAGACTGCAGCGGAGACAGTGTTGGGGAGTAACTAGTTACATGAAACAGAATTACGCAATTTAATTACAACATAAAAGTAATTGAAATCAGTTACAGTTAGAAAAAAATGTGTAATTAAATTACAGTTACTTATGAAAATGTTAATGATTACAAAGGGGGTTACATCTGATGTTTTCACACACACTTCCACATACAGATTTAATTGAGTTCTTTCATAAATGGCAGTGACACCAATGTTTCAGAAGTTTATAACATGCTCATCCGATAACTTTTATATTTCCTATAGGGTTTATGTATATGCTTTATTTTTTAAGATTAACTGTTTTTTTTTTCAAAGGCATTATTTGATTCTAGTTTTCCTGGCATAGTTTAGTGTTTTTGAAATCAAATCTTTCCATAGCTATTTCTTGTTATGATTTTAAATCTGTATTTAACCTCATAATGATCTCAAAGTAAGTCTGATTTTGCGGTGGCTGTGCTTTAAAGGGCACATCAGATGCCCATTTTCCACAAGTTGGTATGATTCTTTAGGGTATTCTTGAAATGGTCTCAGTGGTCGTGTAAAACAACACCCTTTTTACCTTGACCAAAACAGCTCTGTTCACAGCGTCTCGTTTCGGTGCATATCTCTTTTCATGCTAATGAGCTCTGCTCACCCCACCCCTTTCTACTGTGGAAGAGCAAACGTGATTCACAAATAATCATAAAAAATAAAAAGTGAGATTACTTCTTCTGGAGGAGCTGCTGGATCATGAACAATGGGTGCTGATCCATCCTTGAGTTTTAACATTTTAATAAAACCTGCCTTGAATTGTCTCATTCAGAAAGCATGATTTGCGCAGCCAGATATAAACGAATTTAGTGAAAGTGACGTGTGGCCAAGTATGGTGACCCCTACTCTGAATTTGTGCTCTGCATTTAACCCATCCAAGTGCACATACACAGCAGTGAACACACACACACACACACACACACACACACACACACACACACACACCGTAAACACACACACAGAGCAGTGGGCAGTCATATTGCTGTGACGCCTGGGGAACAGTTGGACACAAAAATTGTGGGAGTGGGCGGGAACGGTCAGTAATTCAGCAGGACTGGGAGTAAGAAAACACTTTTAGGAATTCTGCTAACTGTAAGTAACCTTGAAAAACAGGTTAATTTGTTTGTCTGATGGTCTGTTTCTCACATAAAGCAGTCATAAGACATGGAATTTAATACACAAGTCATATGGATGAATTTTATATCAGCAGTCCCCTCAACAATGGTCCTCATTATGCAGAAAAGAACATGGAAGACATGATTTTAATGTTGGGCTGAACGATTGCTTTAATGAGGTGTAGATGTTTGTTTACCTGTGACTTTGAGAACCACCTCTTCACTGCCATATGCATTTTCTCCACTCACATAACAGCGAAACGAACCATCATCCTGAACTCTGAGTTTCTCCAGCCGCAGAGAGACGTCTCCATCCTTCAGTCCACCAGACTGATCTGACCGTGGCTTCAGCGCACTTCTGTTCCTGTACGGCTCCTCCTGGACGTCCTGGATCTTCCCATGATTATAGAGCAGAACAGGGTTGTTGAAGTCGTGGCGGTACCAGCGGATCTCCAGAGCTTCAGCGTTCTCAGGAGGAGAGATCCAGCAGGGCAGAATCACTGTGGATCCCACATGAGCCTCTACAGGATCACCAGGAACCACTACAGTGAACGACTCTGAGAGACGGAGAATTAATTATTAATTGAATATATATATTTACGGTGCAGTCACATTTATCATTGCTCTGTGAATTTTCCAGTCTTTATTAGGAATCCACACGACTGGAAATTCTATATGAGGGCAAAGATTTTGAAAAGTGTTCAAGTTTGTTGTGCTATAATCTGAAAATAATAAATAATAGTTATTTTTTGGCAGTTATTTTTTGGCTGGCTAGTTTAAGCAATCTGCTTATATTTTGACTTAGTGGTCATTAGAAATGCAACAAGTAGTAGAGATAGTGTAGAGTTTAGTGTCACATTACCCCAACATTAGTACAAACTATATGTAAACTAGTGCCATTATATCCAATCGAAAATGATATCTTATATGAATTACTTCAGAAGCCATAAAATGAAGTTCCAAACGTAAGTTTGTGAGGAGCCTAATCATTCAGTCCATTAAACAGCTCTCACTGCGCCGGCCCAGCTTCAGTTCTTCCAGCATCCCTCCACCTCCCCATCTTCTCCTCTATTTCTGGTTTTCTCTCTCTAGGTAGTACTGCAATGGGGGGTTAAACTCGGTGCTCAACCCGAGCCTCGGTTTCGAGCCTCCATTAAGGACACAGGTTAACTTGTGAAACTGAATAAAGTCCAGATGTGTTTGTGGTGTTCTTACCTGAAGTCTCTATGAGGAGATTCACCAGTAAAGTGATAATAATCGACAACATGTCTGTGAAAATACAGAGAGATTCAAATAAAACAAAGGGTAGGGTAGACTGGGAAGTAACACGGGGTTAGTTGTAACACTGTCAGTTTGACAAGTCAGAAAAGAGCTTTGGTGATGACATCAATATCATATACTCCCAGCTTACAGGAGAAGTGGCATGCGACTGTGAGCAACATTGTAGATTTTCAGACCAAAAAACTGATTTTCAGAAAATTAAAGGTCCCCTGAAGTGCTTTGAAACAGGCAGCGTTATTCTATGTGGTGACGTAACTTCAACTGAAACAGGAAGACAGGGCGGGACATATCGATCAGCCCCACCCCTTTTCAAATAGCCAATAGCGTTTTTTATGTCTGCTCGGGCCAGAGCCGTACTTGAGCTCCGTAAAGCGCATTTACAGCCATAGTCTAATCATAGTCTAATTTGACAACCATAGCCATAATCATGCTGAGGATGTGTAGTTTTAAAAGTGTTAAATATATGCCGACTCGCTCCGCGTGATCGCGTCTCTGGACCGGAGCCAAAGTCCATTATTTCAATGTACAGTAAATACTACACTGTGAACAACTGAACAATTATATCTTCTAAATGCGAATATTGTCACTGTTTTGGTGCACACTGCCTTTACAGATGTCACAGTCAAGGACCTTTGTTTGTGTTTTCATTCCCCATGTGCTCTGTGTGTCCTAGTTTCTGCCATTGTCTAATTGTTCATTATGTTCAGGTGTGTCCCCTCATTATCCTTAATTACGTTCCCCTTATAAGTTTCATTCAGTTCTGTGTTTCGCTGTCCGATCTCGTCAATGTATGCTTGTGGTGCCTTCCCTTGTGTTTTGGATTACCTATGTGGATTATTAAAGACTGTTTCTCACTATCCTCCATTGTCGTGCTTCTCTCCCGCACCAAACCGTGACAATAGATAACCTTAAGACTAACATATTGATACTAACACCCAAACCACTTTAATTTTGATTTCAGGGGGACTTTAAGTTTTTAATTTGATACTTTGCATTCATGCTAACTTCAAACCCACATGCTAGAACAGTTGCTATGGCTGCTTGGGGTGGGGATAGTTGTAACAGCTCATTAAAAACCCCAATGAGTCCAGTTATCCAATCAAATCCTCTGTTGAAGAAAAGTCATGTGAGGTCTTTGTTCCTTATCAAAGGATTTATGTGGTAAAAAAATTCCCATAGTAGTTTATGAGCATATCTTCTTCTTACTTGATAAAACATTATCCACATAAAATTAGCACAAAGTGTTTTTGTTTGTTTGTTTTTTGCACATTTTTAGAATGTATGTGCATCTTGGCATTTCCATCCAGCATTAATATTCCAAAATTCACAATAAAAAAGCTGGATAGCAAACATAGCAAGACAGAACCCTTATGTGACAGGACACACACACACACACACACACACACACACACACGTCTGGTTTGCTATCCTTGTAGGGACTCTCCATAGGCGTAATGGTTTTTATACGGAACAGACGTATATTCTATTGTCCTACACCTAAACCTACCCCTTACAGGAGACTACTGGCAATTTTTGAATTTCATAAAACGCCATTTAGTATGTTTAGTATGTGTCCTCATAAACCATGTTTACGCTGTAGTACCCATGTTATTATACACACTTGTGTCCTCATAAACCATATATACCAGTACACACACACACACACACACACACACACACACACACACACTTTGTTTTTGTTCTAAATTTAAAGTCCTAAAAGAAATACAATAAAGCTTCTTTTTTTTTACTACTTTAAATAGTTCACTCTTTAAACTGATTATTCTTTGTTCTTCAATAAATTTCGTGTATAAATTGTAAGTGTGGGTCTTATTTCAACAAACTACCTCTGGTTGTTGCGTCCCTCCCCAGCCTGTTACAGCTCGCCGCAGCAGAGGAGAAGGCTATTAATGTTATTGTAACAACGGAACTCTTTGAATTTGACATTAGCTCGCATGGTCTGTAAAGGTACACCTCAAGTGAGTTTTGTGTGTAGTAGAGAAATGTGGTTAGCGTTGATCAAAGTTTGAGAGATCAAGCACAAACAACCACTGAGTTTCTTATGCTCAGACAAAAATTGTTACAGCCATCCCCGGTCTGCCCTAAATGATATGAGAGACACGATCGATCAGACTGTCGTATTCAATGAAAAAAAAACTCACCGAGACCAAGACTCCGTTAAAACACACAATCGGTACAATAGACGCAAATCACTGCGAGTCCAAGCGTGATTCTCCGTTTAGGCTGTAAACGGTCAGATGTTGCCTCAGTAAAGTCAGATGATGAGAAACGCTTCATATGTGTGACTCTGTTAAATGTGATTTTGTGTAATGATAGTTTGCCGTGTGTGTGTGTGTGTGTGTGTGTGTGTGTGTGGTGTGTGTGTGTGTGTGTTCGTTCTGTTATGAGGCGCGTGACTGAATAATGGAAATTCATTTCTGCGCGTGATGCGTGAGGATCTGTCCGTTTCCTCCTGTAGAAAAACAACACAAAAACATCACGAGAGCCTGAAATATGCGGAGCCATAGATTTAATAAGTTCATCATTCTTCTCCTGCTGTGGACGCATGAACAGCTTCGGGAAACTTTACATATGAGTTCACATTTTGTTTAAAAGTGAACAGTTTATTCCGTCTTTTTTATTAATAAAAATGTTATATTGGAGAACAAAGTTTGAAATGAAAATATGGCTCATTTCAACTAGTAAAAGACCAAAATAGTGACATATAGGAAAATAATTGATATAGCGTAATTTGCGTGTTGGTGAGTGTGTTATAGTATTCATTGAACTATTTAACTCTATTGTGTGTGCACTGCTGTCTGTCTGTCTGTGTGTGTGTGTGTGTGTGTGTGTGTGTGTGTGGTGTGTGTGTGTGGTGTGTGTGTGTGTGTGTGTGTGTGTGTGTGTGTGGTGCACTTCGGATGGGTTCAATGCAGAGCACACATTCCGAGTATGGCCACATGTCACGTCACTTTCACTTTCGTGTTGCGTTTATGTTGATCTCAACACTCTGATCGTCTCTTATTGACAGATTGGCACAGATTTATGTGTGTGTGTCACACACACACAGACACGTCCAGTCCATTATACCTGAGAAATCACAGCTCTGCTTTTGTTTAGTTTTAAATCTGAAAATATGATGTTAGAGTAGTTTGTCCAAGCTTCATGCGAGTTTTATTTTTTATCTCCATTCACTAGGTCTCTTATTATTATTATTATTATTATTATTATTATTATTATATTGAAAGGTATCACATTCTTCCTGGTCAGGAAACAGTGTTGCATGAAACAATGAAACAGAAACGTCTTCGGTTAATGAGTTTCTGACACGTTTGCATGTCCTCCTGCTGACAGCATGAAATCTGCCCAGTCAGAGGATGACTCCAGAAACCAGCTCTTGTGACCAAAAAAATGAGGATGTCTTAACGTGTAGTCCAGCCTGCTGAACAGCATCTCTGGACAGGTATCTCACGCTCCACCTCAAGCGTCAGTCATTCTTCTGCTGTTGTGTCAAGCTCATCAAATATTACAGCCAAACATATATTCTCTTCTGTAAAAATCAAACTTTGGCCTCAGTTGACACACAAACCCTGAAAATACACAGACACTTCTCCTGTTTAGAAAACACTAGTAAAATCAATTCAAAACACTGTTGCAAAAACTTATTCTGGGAATCAGGAATACAGTAAACAGCACAAATGAAAGCTTGCATACAGTAAAATACAACAGTGAGCTTTAAGAAAAGTTTATTTTGATTATGCTACTGTGTAAATTGCACATTAAAGCACTTGAAAAGTTTAGTATGCACACATATTAAAAAAAAAAAAAAACGATGGATGGATGAACGAATGAATGATAAATACATTTATCATTCGCAGCATCCTCTGCACCCTCAGCCAAACTGCATTGGCAATGACTATATTTAAAGTTTCTTGGTCCTCTGATAAAAGACTTTATCTACCTTCCCCAGACAGTCACCCTGCAGTTCTGCACAAATACAATACATGCATTCCATGACTGTGGTGACTGTGACTCTCTGACTCCTAGAAACAATATAGTTGCATTTTTACCACAGTATTGAGGTGCAATATATGTGGTTTTTATGATGTAAATGTATGCTACTACGGAAGAACAATGGTTAATTTCAATAAAACTCAAACAGTCAGAAAAATTTAATTTCACCATATAAAAAAGGAGGTTGTTACAATTTTTACAGACGTTACTGAATCAATATTTGTGATCAGTTTTTAATTAGAAGTACAGTCTAAATTTAATGATCACTTGAAATCAGAGTCAGATTGAACACGGAGCTAGACTAAAATTGAAACTAAGTCCTGATAAATTCAGAAGCGCAGGTAAAAGTAAAAGACCTTCGAGTGTTTGGTGCCTTGGAAGAACTGACTGGGTTGCATCTGAAATCTTGCAATGATGACAAAGCACAAAAGAAACCTTTGGCCACGCCTGATGGAAAAAGAAAAGTACATGTTAAGTTAAAAAAACGAAATGATGCCTTTTAAATCATTTACAATGTATCAATATCAGTTAATTAAATTTGTGATGAAACAGAAGTTGCAACCTTTTTTGAGGCACAAATCCATTCCACAATCCACTGCACAACAGGGGCACTGACCCTGACTGGATTTGTAATAGAACATGTACATTTCATATTATAGGGCTACCTCAAATAGCATAAAATAATATCAAAACATAACGGTTCTGCATGTTGTTGATAAATACCAGTGGTGACATTTTACAAATTGATTAATCAGTTGTTTCATTTGTTTACTGAGCCGCGGTGTTTCCCTGTGCCGGGACTCGTGTGCACGGTCTACTGATTCACTACCGGGAACGGACTGATGCTTTTTTTTTTTCTTATCAGGATCAAATAAATGCTGGATTTGTGTCAAAGTGTCATTTCTTCAGTGTTGTCACATGAAAAGATATAATAAAATATTTACAAAAATGTGAGGGGTGTCTTCTCAACTAAGCCCAAGCAATAAAATTAGTTCAACTTAAAAAATGTTGCCCTTCCAACATGAATTGTATTAATTGGATTGTTTACAGTGTGGTAGTGTAGATTGTTCCTGAGTTTGGGAGCTAAATAGGAAAAGGATCACAGCCCACAGTTGATTTTGATATTCTAGGACTATAATGCAATAAGAGCTTGCTCAAATACTGAAGAGCTAAACCATTCAGAGCTTTAGTAATTATCAAGATTTTGAAATGTATACAATGTTCAATAGGGAGGCAATGCAGAGCTGGCCATGCTTGAGCAGAAAGGAATCAAGTGTAGTTGTAATCCTCCAGCTCATTGTAAAGACAATGCAGTGTTAAATTAAAGTTCTGATTTTCAGATCCTCAGAATGGCACCTGCATTGATTTCTCACTGTAAGCAGTCTCCTTCTTTTTCATTGATTCATCTCTTGTCCTCTCTGCATTTGTTCATTTCCTACCAAGGGAAGGTTTTGTCAGACCAGCTTTAAGATAAGAGCATCTTTATTTTCTTCGTCATCTTTAGCGTTTCTCCTCGTTTCCTCCACGCTTGTTTCCCAGCCTCCCTCGCTCTGGGGATGAAGGAGTCTAGATGCTGAAGAGTCTGGTTTTAATGTGATCTGAGACGCTTGATGATCCTGTAAGCATTGAACAGAAGAACTGACTTTTGGTCCTCAATCGCCTACTGATCATGCATTATAACCATAAACCTCTTTGTTTTAGCTTTTTTAAATGTTCCTTTTTTAATTCATCAAAATCCATTGCAACGTTCAAGGCTTTGATGACATATTTCTTGTTTTCTTTGATGTGTTTCCTGTGATGACACTTCCCTGTGCACACGGTGCCGTAGCCGTCTTTCATGACTTCACATTGGCTGGGATCAGAAACCCACCAGCAGTCAATCTCATGCCAGTCTTTTGTCTCATTCCCTCCAGGTTTTTCAGACTTCTTCGACTCTTTCTCTTCGTCTCGCAGCTGTAAGTTGCAGATAAACGCTTCAAACTGAATCTGCTCCATAAGGACATCTGAAGTCAAACCTCTCCATTGTAAGTTTAATTAGATGTTACATTTAATTTGGTAGTAAAACGTTAAAGTGCTGCACCTTGTATTGGTGCAGAGACGAGTATGTGTATTTTTTGGGGAACCGATAACGGTTCTTCTGTGACGTCACTGTGAAAACACAATTTTGGAAGCTTAAGAGTTGAGCTCCATCCCTAAGCAAACACACCCATCTGTAATACCGAGTTGTCCATCCCTGTTCTACACACACTTTAAGTCTTTATGACCACTTGAGCACTTTGACCAAATACCAGAAACACATCATGAAAGCAGACTGGGAATCAAACCCCTGATCTTGACATTGGCTGAATATTAGTGTTGTTGAGCAAATACATCCTTCTTTGTGTCCATCTTAAACACACTGTGTTGGTCAGTCAGGCGTCTGTGCTGTTACTCAGTAAAAGCTGACTATAGTCTGCAGCTGATTCTACAGGTTCTGGACAATCCAGCATTTTAAATGGACTCTCGTCACCCACACCAGGATTGAAAAATTTTAATTTGTGAGAAAACTACAGCTATAATTGAGAACATCAGTATTATTATATATCAGAAATGGGTACAATAATAATTTTGTGACAGTGGGAGTGTCATTTTGTGTCAAACTGTAAAAAACATTTTTCACTGATGCTTTCAGATCTCTGGATGTCACTGTATGAAATAAACTGGTTTATAAATATTTGGCTATAATTGCTCTTGTTGTGAAATCAGTGCTGGTTTATTTTAAAGGGGTCATATGATGCAATTTCTATTTTTCCTTTTCTTTAGTGTGTTATGTAGCTGTTTGTGCATGTATAAGATCTGCAGAGTAACAAAGCTCAAAGTCTCCCACAAAAGGACTTATTCTGTCTAAAAGAGAAGGCTGATCCAGACCGGGATAAAACGCCTCATTCAAACACGCCCCCACATGTCTACGTCACGATGTGGAAATATTTGCGTAACGCCGCCCAAATGTTCACGCAAAGAAAGAAGGCGTGGCTTCAGTAACCGCAGTAGTGTTGATGCAGCTGTGTCAGGGACACGCTGTGTGCTTCTGTGTGAATGCAAAAGCACTTTATTTGGCCTACCGGAAGTAGATGCAGTTAGGAATCATTGGTTAAGATTTCTTTCCAACAGAACAGCACAACCCAAATGTTCAAATTTGTGCAACGCACCTAGGAGAGTACAAGGCTGGCTGTGCACAAAAGGAAAAAAAATCCGACTTTGCTATGACAATCTGGCGCTTCTGAATCAGCGACTGTAAGTATGTTTTGTTAATAGTTTAAGTATTTGCTATTGACTGTTCAAATGCGGAGTTTTGCATGTAACGCATCGCGTGTGCGTGTGTGTGTGTGTGTGTGTGTGTGTGTGTGTGTGTGTGTGTGTGTGTGAGAGAGAGAGAGTGTGCGCGTGTTTGTGAAAAGTCAGGACATAGATGTGTATAATGACGAGGGTATGACAGGTATTACAAGGTGAAGGTGACATCTCAGGATATTGACCCATGTCCCCACTTTTCAAAACGCTTATAAATCATACAGAGTGAGGTTTTTTGGGGAAAGTTGAAATGCACAGTCTCCTGTAAGGGGTAGGTTTAGGTGTAGGACAATAACACATACAGTAAGTACAATATAAAAACCATTACGCTTATGGGATGAACCCACTTTTCACAAAAATGAACGCGTGTGTGTGTGTGTGTGTGTGTGTGTGTGTGTGTGTGTGTGTGTGTGTGTGTGTGTGTGTGTGTGAGAGAGAGAGAGAGAGAGACAGGGTCACATCACAGTGTAGTCAGCTGTATTAACCGTGGCTTGTGTGCAAACACATACGAGCTTCATCACTGTGTCTGTCACGTGACTCTGTTCTCCTCTCGGGCTTGAACTGATGGTCAAACTATAAGGACATTATTAACTGTCTTTACATTTATTTTAAAAGCTGAAGCTCGTGATTATGGAAAGGGGCGTTACATTTCCGATGCATGCTTGTGGTGTTCGGCCAATCACAATGCACTGTGTCAGCTGGCCAATCAGAGCAGACTGTGCTTGTCGGAAGGCGGGGCTTTGTAGAAAACGAAGCGTTTGAGAGAGGTGGGGCATAGAGGAACTACAATAATGTACAGTATTTGAACATTAAAGCATATCAACATATTCTGTTACACCAAATACACAAAATAACTATCTTTAAAATAGCATCATATGACCCCTTTAATGTGTGTGGATACTTCAGTCTATTTCTACTTAAACCTACAACATTCCACTCAGACTGACCAAACCTGTTTTATCACAACATGCATGTAGATGTTTGTTAACGATTAGAGTCACTCCAGCAGTTAAAGTTCCTGGTGAAACTATTGAGAACGCCTTCAAATATCTTCTTTTGCCAGTTTCTCCAACATTTTCTCTTCACAAACTGAAATGAGAGAAAATTTAATTGCAATGTTTAATTATCAATCTGTTGATCAAACACTCCAGACTCTGTAAACCACATTAAGTTATATCTTAACCCTCTCAGGCAGAGAGACATAATCTCTGATTAAATACTTTAAATATTTAAGTTGCCAGACAAGTGCAATGAGTGCTTTTTTAGTTTTTCTCTACATTAATGCTGTTTGATTATTAGTAATGATTTACTATTTGTATTTGACATTGGGTTTTGAATTTGTCAATATTGATGAATCCCTCTAGAGCATGTGTTTTAAAAGTTGAATTTAGTTAATATACATATATAGTTAATCCTAAAGCACTAATATAAGTAATATACAAGGTAATATTATATTATTCTAATATGGTTATTATATTTATTTTATTGGCATAAATTAGTTCTGTAAAAAATTATAAAACACTATTATGACAATGTTTATTTTATTATATATATTAATTATATTTTTTATCATCTCACATTATTGATATGCATTTTCTATAATGTATTTCTATTAAAAAGTACATCCCTGATATGACTTATTATATAATTAGCATCAAACAAACAATATAATTCTTATTCTCAAGGATTAAAGATTAAACAGAAAATAAGAAAAATGATCGCACAACCACCAATTAGGTGGTGATATGCACTAAGTATGCAAATGGCCTTTGAACAGAAGAAGAAGAAAGTAGTAGTATGGTGTGATTTTTCTTAGCGTCTGTTTCTATAGTGACTCATCGATTTGTCGTTCTGTTGAGAATGTCTTGCATGTTAACCGTGTACATACTCTGGGTTGAATGAACTTAATCCCGGATGCCTTTTTGAACCAGCATAGCTTCAGTAAGCAAGGTTTGGGTTAATCAATCGAGAGTTCAGGGTATATGTGAAGATAAGTTAACCTTGCTTTCTGGAATACACCCCTGTTCTGCTTTACTCTGACTGTACACTCCTCAGATATTTAAGCCCAGTGCTTTCCTCTGTTAGTTGTCCAGTTATTGTTAATGTGTACGTGTCATGCAATCACTTTCTCCTTATTAAAAATTTATCAAATTGTATTTTGGGATTCATCTTGGTTTGAGCATGTTTAACATCAATTTACTCCTCATACTGTTGATTTAGAAATCAAAATTACAACAACAACAAAAAAAAAAAACAAAAAAAAGTAAAACATACTGGTCATTTTTCTGCCAGGACATTATCCTTCAATTTTACAAACATTTCCATTAACTATAAAACTTAAAACTACAAATTCAAAATGCAGGTAAAGCACCTGTAAAATAATCAGAACAGATCAAAAATATCAACACATGAGAGGAATAAAACATAACATGAAATCTTTAAAAATTCAATTCAACCAGATTGTACCAGTTAGTTTGTGTCTGTATTTGTAGAGGATCAACCCAACCAAACCCAGAAGAGCACAGATGAGAACGCTGAAGAAAAGAGCCTTCCATGGACCTGATGAATCTGATGGATCTGAGAAAAAAAAATCAGTTTTGCAGCGAAATAAAAAAAAAAATCCTAACTAAATATATAGCTGTTACGGGGCTGACGAGACATGAGACGTGCGGATCCATATGCAGGCTTTTATTGACAAGAGACGTGGTCATAACAGGCAGGGTCGAACAGTGGCAAACAGGTATAACATGGGCGAGACAGAGAGTAAACAAAGACAAGCGTGGGTCGACGATCGGCGAACAGCATCAAAAGGGGGCTAGACAGGAGAGGTAGTCCAAAACGTAAGTGATAGTCCAGGCAGGGGAAAATACAATCTGACAGAGGTGAGGCGAGGCGAGGCGAGGCGAGACTAAGGAAACTAACTGGGCTCTGTAGGGCAGCGATAAATGCATACAATACAGGGAAAGTCCAAGGTGTATAAAGAGTGTCTAATGGGTTTCAGCTGTGTAATCAGTGCAATGTGTAATCTGTGACAGCTGTGTGATCTGTGCGATGGATGATGGGAAATGTAGTAGATGGTGAAGTGCAACCGTAATGTGATCAGTGCAATGAATACTGTGGTGAGTGAGTGACCTCTGGTGGTGAGGGAATGGAAATTACAGACCAGATTCGTGACAATAGCAAAATATAAATAAGAATAATAATTCTGAAATATAATTCACATTAGTGCTCCTGTTCAGTTCATGTATGTTCACACCAGGGGTGTATTCCAGAAAGCAGGTTATGTGACATACCCGGGTATGTTTGAGGATAAGTGAGAGGATAACCTCAGATTTCGGTTCCAAAATTGGAGGTTACTTTCAGGGTATGTAAGTAACCATAGCAACTTGCTCTCTGAAGATAACCTGCTCCGGAGCAAGTTATGTTCCAGGGTTAGTTCACTTCAGCGCTATCAGAGCATGTATGATATACTGACGAGCCTTCAGTGGGCGTGACAGATAGCGCACAATATTATATATTATTACAATACAGTTATGTGTATATATATATATATATATATATATATAGTTGTATGCTATTTTAATGATAATTATATCAATTATATCATTTGTTATTATATTTTATTGGCATATATAACAGTTATCTGTATAAATTATAAAACACTATTATGTAAATGTAATGTTTAATTTATTATATTAGCCTATATATATATATATATATATATATATATATATATATATATATATATATATATATAATCATCTCACACATGGATCGGCATTTTCTATAATGTATTTCTATAATAAAAATACATATCTGATATGACTTAATATATAATTAGCATCAAACAAACAATATAATTCTTATTCTCAAGGATTAAAAATTAAACGGAAAATGATTTCAAAACCATCAATTAGGTGGCGATATGCACTAAGCATAAGGCCTACATGACCTTTGAACAGCAGAAGAAGAAAGAAGCAGCATGGCGCACTTATTCTTAGCGTCTGTTTCCATAGTGACTCGTCGATTCGTCGCTCTGTTGAGAATGTCTTGAGTCTTAACCGGGAACATACTCTGAGTTGAATGAACTTACTCCCGGATGTGTTTTTGGAACCACATGCCTCGAGTAAGCAAGGTTTGGGGTTAATCAACCGAAAGTTCAGGGTTTATCTGACGGTAAGTTAACCATGCTTTCTGGAATACACCCCAGGCTTGGCATCATGATGTTAAACAAAGTTTTCCAAAAATAAATTCAATGTCAGTCTGTTCTTCACAAAAAGCTACTGGATGGGGCTGACGATGGAAGGGAAACACATCCATTTTTACTGAGTGGAACGCCATTGCGATTTCTACTGAGGTGGACCAACCACCCCCCCGGAACGCAGCGGCCCGAATGAATATGCTGTCCAGGGGGCCCAGAAACTGTAGTGGCGCCCCTGGTTGGGAGCAATATGACAGAGAGACATTTCTACAGGAGAATTATTCAATGAGATTTAGATCTATAACAACATAATGAATTGTGGTTTTTGACTGATTTTGAGATCTACTTCTCGGCTGTCATATTCTGTGTCTCCACTCACATAACAGTGAAATGGACCTTCATCCTGAAATGTGAGTTTCTCCAGCCGTAGAGAGACGTCTCCATCCTTCAGTCCACCAGACTGATCTGACCGCAGAGTCAAAGAGGTTTGGTTCCTGAAACATTCTTGGACGTCCTGGATCTTCCCATCATGAAAGAAGACATTGGGGTCGTTGAAGTTGTGGCAGTACCAGCGGATCTCCAGAGCTTCAGCGTTCTCAGGAGGAGAGATCCAGCAGGACATATTCACTGTGGATCCCACATGAGCCACTACAGGATCACCAGGAACCACTACAGTGAATGACTCTGACAGAGAGAGATGTGATCAGTGAAATATACAGTGTGTTAGTCTAACAAATTGTTAAACTATGTTACTGATAAAATTTTCAGAGTAGCACTAACGCTAGCGCTTATGTTGAAGTGTGTGCAAACTGTCTTTGAGGGAGAGAGCGCGGGAGAGATAGAGTATGTGCTTTCCATACATAATAAAACGTAATTTTGTGTCAAAAACAGGAACATGATCTGTCATTTTTATCCTTTTGTTTACTATATTTATTTGTTTGGCCAGTGGCGTGGGTTTTGGTTATTTTGCTGTTGTAAGACCTTTGAAATAACAGAAATCATTTGGCGAAGTGATACGGTCATGTAATGTGGTCAAGAGCTGCCTGGAACTACGTTCGCCATGCGTTTCCCTGCAAATAATTTCACACCTTAGAACGTTTGTCAGTCATTCAGATTCAAGCATTCAACGGCCCCATAGTATAATACTATTTGTTCACCTCATCTAGACTGTCAGGAATCCGGTCCGTGGCCTTCCGCCCGATAGCCACCAGAGGTTGCTCTTCCATCGAATTGACTCTTGCACTACACTACTGTTGCATGTCACCCACGGACTACAATGCCCATCATCCATTGCACTGATGACACACACACACACACACACACACACACACACACACACACACACACACACACACACACACACAGCTGATTGCACTGATCTCACAGCTTATATAAACCATGGACTTCCTTGCACAGATCGGCAAGTATTTTTCTGCGTATAGCACTCCCCTAGTGTTAGCTGCCTCACCAAGCCATTCTGTATTGTCTGCGTTTATCGCTTTCCTAGTGATAGCACTCTACGGAGCTATTTTCCTGTCTTAGTTTCTAGTCTAAGTGTCTGGTTCTAGTCTAGTCATTTCATGTTGCCTTTTCCTGTTTGCTGTTCTCCTGCCTTTGTATCTTGGATTAACCCTTTGCCTTCCACTTGGACTCTGTTTGAGCCTGCCTGGACCATTGCTTGTGTACCTGGATTACCCCTCTTGTCTAGCCCTCTGGATATTGTTTGCCGATCAAAGACCAAGCCCATTTACTTGAGTACTCGTCTGTCTTGTCCTCAATATACCTGTTTGCCTTTGTTTGAACCATGCCTGTTATGACCATGTCTCTGTCTAATAAAGCTTTGCAAATGATGGAAGACCGCAAGACTCTCCAGCGGACAGTTGTTGTGTGTAGGACTCACGTCACCTAAGACGTTGTGATTTTGGGTCACACGTCACTCAAGGTGCGGTTATGAGTATATCAGATGACCAAATCCCACCTCAGTTAGTTTAGTGCACCGGTCAAAGACTGGTAATTTGGCAATGTGGGCGTGTTTCCCACAAGCTGTTCAATAATTTGAATCGCACACATTGGAGGGAGCTGGTCAACTGATTTATCTGAAAGATTGGTGGTTTAGCTAGCTAGTAGAGCCTTGAATCATCAACACAAAGAAGACACAATTGTAATAAGATAAATGAAATTTATTAACAATAGATATGCAAGAGTAAATACAACAACTAGTGATGATACCAATAAGTGAATATGCACTGCTAATAGAGAATAATAGACAACTAAATATGAAGGAAGATACTAAATATGAATCGCAGAAACAAATAAATGGAATGAACACAGAATGGCTGAATGCAATGCTGTTGAGCTGAATGTAGCAATGGAATAGATTTCTATGGAAATGTTGCTTATGGGAACCACTTAATGGCTCTGGTGGAATTAATGATAAATAACTGCTTATTTATCTCTGAACAAATAATATAGCTATTATTCGTAATGCTGACCACAAGTAAATGTTATCTAAACAGGTTAGAGAAACATAGGCTGCAGGTATAAACTAAGCCAAGGTCTTTAGGAAAGAGGTTTGGTAAGTTTATAATTACGTTCCACAGGCGGGTGATCTGTCCGGGGGTAGAGACGTCTTCCACTGGTGATGCAGACTGCGTGCAGTGGGGAGGGCACAGAGTTGCGTTCCGGTAGCTGTCAATGCGCTGACCTGGAGAATGCTGAACTGCTGTTGTGCCACAAAGGGTCCTTAGAGCATGGACCGGGCAGCTGGGTCAGATGGGTCTTCACGGGGTCCTTTGCAGCCTGGCTGCTTCGTTGAGGAGCCGTGGGTTTCAGGCAGTGTCTGCCACTGCGGAGATCCTGTGCGGACTGGGTTGTGCTGCTTTCGGAGCGGCAAGAGTCAGACGGGGTCCGTCACTGCTGGGTCCTTTGCAACTGAAGGGTAGCCAGATCCGATAAGGAAGGTTTGCTCAGGGGCTGAGTTAAACCTTAGCTGTCTTGAAATCTCTTTCCTCGTCAGGCCAGAGACTCGGAACGTCGTATCTGCTACGGTCTCTCTGGATGTATCGGAGACTTAAAACTTTGGTGTTTCTGTTAGTGTCTCTCTAGATGAAAGACTCAGAAACGGGGAGTGTTCCTGTTGCTGTCTTCCCGGTAACAGGACTCAGACTCAGAACAAGGAGTGTCCTTTGGGAAGGTACATTTATCTCTTTTTGATGAGGAGGAGATTGGAATATGGCGCCTCTCCGTTCCAGGAATGTGATTGGCCACTTGTGTCCAAGGTGGCCATGATGTTGCCCGCCTTAGTGTGGAACTCATTTGCATACAGAGGAGTAAAAAGTTGAATAGTGTCTTTAACATTTCACCCATGCAATATTTCTTTACCAATCCTCTTTCAAACTATTATCAGCATCATAAGGAGCAAAAAGAGTCCAAACATGATAGGAAACTGTTGAACTATCACTTATTCATACCATAATATGTTAATAGGCCTGCTTCCGTGGACTGTTGTGTTAACAGTCAATGGCCATCAACATAAACTGTACTTCATCCGAGGATGAAGTGAATTCCTTGAAGTTTGCATCCATTTAAGGTCTCCAAACATGGGTATGAATGGACTTGGATAGATCTGTGTGGCCTTTCTTTGTTTCAGCCACTGCTGTTGCATCCAGAGATCTGGAGGAATTTTTATGGTAGTCATTTCCTAAACCTTAGGATTGGGTGTGATGGTGTGGGTCAACCCGTAGTCCAATGAGAAGTCCTCTCTTAGGTGGTCGTGGATGCAGAAGGTCTCCCTTCCTGTCCTGTTAGAGGTGTCTGGCAGTTGTCTTGGCATCTTATCTGATGGTTCTGAACATCTTTTTATGTTCCTTTACCAACATCCAATCACAGTGGGGCACATCTCCCTCCACACCGGCAGTTAGAGAGGGGCCCTGCCATAAACTGGTTCTTGGAATGCCAGTTTGACTGTTGTTCACTACACAGTGAACACAGCTGCAAGGATCATCGGTGCCCCTCTCCCTTCCATCCTGGACATTTTCCTTACACGATGGTCCAGCAAAGCAAATAGTATCGTGAAGGACTCCACACATCCCTCCCACAGTCTCTTCCAGCTCCTACCATCAGGAAGACGTTACCGGAGCATCAGAGCCCGCTCTGCCAGACTGCTCAACAGCTTTTTCCCGCAGGCTGTGAGAGCCCTGAACTCAAATCACCCCGCCCCTCTCTGAACCCCCATACAAACCCCCTACCTCCTGAAACATGGATCATCTGGAACTTATGGAACTTTTTTTTTTGTGCAATCGAAGTGTGCTACACACAGGTGAGTGGGCCTGTACAAACCACCTGTAGTAGCACACTCTCCTCCTCTATGCGCACTAGTCACTTTTCACACACACTGCTGTGTGTATACAAATCCCACAAAAAGACTCAGTAATATACATATGTTTACATGCTCATGCACTACAAATCATCCTGCACTATTCCCCAGCCAGCTGCTGACTCACAATGTTTCTCTTCGCACATGTACAGTATTTATCTGAAGCACTCGTATAGTTTGTATTGTTTGTATTTTTTAGTTTATGTACAGGTAAAAAATTATTTTATATATAGCATATTTATAGTCAAATCTATCAGTAGGAAAGTTGTGTATAGGTTTATATTGTTTTACTGCACTGCTGTATTCCTGTATTTATGTAGCACCGTGGTCCTGTGAGGCCCGACATTTCGTTCCACCGTATGCCCCCGCATGTAGCGGAATGACAATAAAGCTCAACTTGACTTGACTTGACTTGATCTGCACAACTCACGTCTCATCAGCCCCATTACAGAATACTCGGCCTCACAAGGATCCAGCAGCTTTTCTGATGAACATTGGCCAGGTATGAACATTGCAAGACTGTTATTAGCCCTCGAGCAGGGTACGCAATCACTCGAAGACCATATTCAAGAGTATTTGTCCATTGCCAATTACTCTGATTTACCAGACTGTTTACTGATAGAGTTTTTTTGCGAAGGCATTGATCAACTACTGATGTCTAAGCTTAGGCCACAACAACACCCCGTCATGTCATTGCTGTCATTCATGAATCAGGCCAAGTCACAGTTGATCTTCATGAGTCAAACCAACACATCGCTGATCATCATGAATCAAGTCAAGTCACAGTTGATCTTCCTGAATCAAGTCACTGTTGATCGTCATGAGTCATGTCACGACTCAGCTGATCTGCCAGAGTCTCTTCACACCGCTGACCATCCAGAGTCTCTTCACACCGCTGACCATCCAGAGTCTCATCACATCTCAGCGGATCTTCCAGAGTCTCTTCACATCACCGCTGACCATCCAGAACTACGTCACATTACAGCTGATCAGCCAGAGTCTTGTCACGTCCTGTCTGCCACACCCGGATATTCAAGGTCAGTCCTTCAGTATCCTAGTCTGGTGTCCAGTGTGAGGGATGCACCACTGGTGTCTGCACGTGCAGCTGGTATCCCCAAACCAGTTGAGAGTGCTAACCCTCCTGTTCCTGCTCTAATTCCCCTGTCTGAAGCGCTTCCCCTGATGGGGATCACTTTATGTTGCGTTTGGGCTGCGTACACCACCTCAGAACTGCCCCAGGTGATTGCCCCCACTGCAGCTTCTCCAGTGGTGGCGGCACATGCTGCAGAACCTCCCAAAACGGCGGTGCTCGCTTCAGCTCCTTTTATGGTGGTGGCACCCAGCAATGTACTCTCAGCCTGTCGTGTTGCGGTCAAAGAGACAATTACTGAACTCTCCCTGCGTCCTGAGTTTATCACTGTAGAACCTCCAGAGGTGGCGGCAACTGCTGCAGAACCTCCAGAGGTATCATTGGAATCCACTTATGAACCCTCGTCCTGTTCTGTCACGGCTATGGAGGCCGTCTATGAACCCTCGTCCTGTCCTGTCACGGCCATTGAGGCCGTCTATGAATCCTCGTTCTGCCCTGTCACGGCTATGGAAGCCATCTGTGAACTGCCGCCCTGCTCTGAACCGACCAGGAAGGCCAGTTATGAACCTTTGTCATGTCCTGACCCAGCCATGGGGACTGGTTATGAACTCTTGTCCTGTACTGAGCCGGCCATGAAGGCCAATTATGAACTTTTGTTTTGTTCCAAACCAGCTGAAGAAGCTGCCTTTAGACTCTCTTATCTTATCTTATCTCTCTTAGACTCGCCTTATCTGTCACAGCCGAGGAGGCTGTTAGTGAACACTCTGTCTTGCCAGTTCCAGTCAGTGAGTCTAATGATAAGCTGTCATCTTGCTCAGTCCCTCCGAGTGTGTCAACTGTTGAACTGTTGGTCTCTTCAGTTTCTGTCAAGAAGTCAAGTCATGTGTTGTTTGTATGTGTGTCTTATGTTGAACCACCTGTCTGTCCAGTTTCAGTCAATGAATCTGTCTTTGAATTATCCGTCAGTTCCGTTTCCCTCAAAGAATTTCATGTTGAGCCATCTGTCTGTCCAGTTTCTGTCACTGAAATGTCTACCTGTCCATTTCCAGTCAATGAATTTCATATTGAATTGTCTGCCTGTCCTGTTTTTATCAGGGAGTTTGCTTATGGACTGTCTGCCCTCTCAGTTGCTGCCAGGGAATATATTGATGGATTTCCTGTGCCTCGGTCCTTGGGTCCGTGCATGCTATTTCTGTTTCTTGTGTCTCAGCTTTCCCTAGGTCCCAGTCTCTGCTGTGGGTTCCTGATTCGTCGTGGTGCTCCCCTGATCCGTCGTGGTGTTCTCCTGATCCGTCATGGTGCTCTCCTGATCCGTCGTGGAGGTCTTCTGCCCTGTCTGCTCCACACTAGTGGGCTACTGCTCTGTCTGCTCCGCACTGGTGGGCTCCTGCTCTGTCTGCTCCGCCGTGGAGGTCTTCTGCCCTGTCTGCTCCGCCCTGGTGGGCTCCAGCTCCGTCTTCTCAGCTCTGGTGGGCTCCGGTTCCGTCTGCTCTGCCTTGGTGGGCTCCTGTTCTGTCCTGGTCTCCTGTTCTGCCCTGGTTTCCTGCTCCTTCGACTCCGCTCTGGTTCCCTGCTCCACCTTGGTTCTCTGCTCTGCCCTGGCTTCCTGCTTCGCTGGGGTGGTTGGGGGGGGGGCAGCTCTGTCACGAATCTGGTCTGTGGCCTTCCGCCTGATAGCCACCAGAGGTCGCCCTTCCATCGAATTGACTCTTGCACTACACTACTGTTGCATGTCACCCACGGACTACAATACCCATCATCCCCACACACACACACACACACACACACACACACAGACAGCTGATTGCACTGATCACACAGTTTATATAAACCAAGGACTTCCTTGCACAGATCGCCGAGTATTGTTCTGCGTATAGCACTCCCCTAGTGTTAGCTGCCTTACCAAGCCATTCTGTGTTTTCTGTTTAGTTCCTGTATTGTCTGCGTTTATTGCTTTCCTAGTGACCTAGTGATAGCACTCTACGGAGCTATTTTCCTGTCTTAGTTTCTAGTCTCAGTGTCTGGTTCTAGTTTAGTCATTTCGTGTTGCCTTTTCCTGTTTTCTGTTCTCCTGCCTTTTGTATCTTGGATTAACCCTTTGCCTTCCACTTGGATTCTGTTTGCCCCTGCCTGGACCATTGCTTGTGTACCTGGATTACCCCTCTTGTCTAGCCCTCTGGATATTGTTTGCCAATCGAAGACCAAGCCCATTTACTTGAGTACTCATCTGTCTTGTCCTCAATATACCTGTTTGCCATTGTTTGAACCATGCCTGTTATGACCATGTCTCTGTCTAATAAAGCTTTGCAAATGGATCTGCACGTCTCGCATCTCATCAGCCCCATTACAGAGACTGTGTGAAATATGTAGCTAAGCCATAAATCTGAATGAAATACAAATGTGTTTGTGTTCTTACCTGAAGTCTCTGAGGAGATTCACCAGTAAATTGATAATCGACAACATGCCTGTGAAAATACACAGACTCACATGACAAACTCAAACTCTGAGGGAGATTTCTCAGGATATGAGAGATTATTAAGAGATATCGTCTGTCGTATTCAAAAAGGAATCAAACTCACCGGAGACAAAGACTCGTCCACATAAATTAGTTCAGAAGAATTTGATCCATTAGACACAACAATAGAGTCAAATATAAATAATAAATAGACAAAAATCAGTCAGAATCAAACACACTCCTGATTTTTTTCCTCCTGCTTTACTTTCAGTTTCTAAAGTCCGATGATGCATCAGTGTCAGATGTCATCAGATGATGGCTACGCATCATATTCTGTGGGATTATGTTAGGTGTGATTTTATGTAATGATGTTTGCGTGTTTTCTGTTGTTATGAGACGTGCGAGCCAATTGAACATAATGAAAAATCCACACAGATCTTCTTTGTTCTGTTCCTGTGTTTGACGCATGGACAGCTTTGGGAAAATTTACATATGGAAATCAAGGTTTGATTTTTGTTTGAACCTGTTGGATCTGATCCTCTAATAGGGTTAGGAAGGGATTGATTCTTGAGACTTTGATAATAATGCTGTATTGGAAATCTCCAGAAACTGAAATCAAATGGGTTATTTTAATTAGCAGAAGACCAAAACAGTGACATATTATGATAAATACTTTAGTAAACTACACTTTAGACAGAGAGAGGGAAAAACAACAACAACAGCAAAAACAGGTAAGGGCACATTTAGTCCATTGATGACCAAGAAATCTCCCAATAATAACTATTCACTTATATTCTTATATTAGAATCAGCCCTCCACAAGATGGCATTCAACGACGTGACCAAGAACAAGAGAAGCAAGAAATCAAATGAGGACACCTTGAAGAAGATATTGAGAAAGCTGGTCTGTTGTGTCAAGTTGATCAAGTCCTGCTCATAACACAAAGCCTGCATGACCTGTGTGCTTTATTCTAATTGTTCTGAAGTCATATGATAGACTTCAGAAATCAGACAAACATTTACATTGATGACCAAGAAATCTCCCAATAATAACCAACTGTTACGTTTTTCTTATATCATATTCCTATTCTTAAATTCTTTTATCAGAATCGGTCCTTCACAAGATGGCATCTAGTGACATGACCAAGAAGAATAAAAGCAAGAAATCAAATGAGGACGCCTTGAAGAAGGTGAACACCTGGCTTCTGATCAGCGTCTGTGGACAGGTATCTCACACTCCGTCACTTCTGCCCTTGTGTTTGGAGTTTGTATTGAGAAGCTGCTCGGTTGTGTCAGCTTGAATTTTGTTCAGCACACATAACTATCATATGACTTCAGAACACTTAGAATACTTTACTGGTGCTTTATATCATATATGATATTAAAACAGTCCCGGCCCACATTATGGAAAAGAGTTCAGTGCTTGAGAAGACCCTTTATTATGTGCTGAAGACTGTAAAACAATTCACCTCATCATCTCTGTAGACAGAAGCTGAACGTTCACCATGTCATACATTCACATTTATTCCGTGAAATTATTCCACTGTTTAGTGTGAAAAGTAAACGCACAGTGTTGGGTAAGCACTACTGTACCCGGTTTTCCTACATGTACATAAGCACATACATGGTTCAGTACATAAGAATGACCCATAAATATATGATCAGGAAAGATTTTCTAGTAATCCTGAACACTTAGATACTTCAGGTGTGTTTCACTGGGTTTGGAGTTAAACTCTGCAGGACAGTGAACCTCCAGCACTGAGCTGTCCATCTCTGTTCTACAAACACTTGAGTTCTTTACGGCCACTTGAACACTTTGACCAAATACCAGAAATACGTCATGTAAGTAGACTGGGAGTCAAACCTCTGATCTTGAGATTGGCTGAAGGTTAGTGTTTTTGTCTTCTTTATGTCCAGTTTAAACACATGCAATGGTCAGTCAGATGACTGAGCTGCTATTTAATCAGTGAAAGTTTACTTGACTCTACAAATATTGGACAATCCAGGATTTCAAGCTCACTCTCATCACCTGCTCCAGGATTGAACAGAGGAACGACTGATCCAGAGAATCTGCTGCTGATGGTCAGGAGATGTTTTCTCTCTGTGACGTTGTAAAATGACAGCTGACCGTCATCATAATCTAACAGAACTCCCAGTCGCTCAGGTCTCGGTGTCAGTGAGAGTTTAACTGGTGGATCAGTGTTGGTGTGAAAGCCATGAGGACCATCAGAACACAAGAACCAGAAACCAGCTGATGGAGTTAAAGCAGTTCTGTGTTTTGAAGCAGAATTTCCCTCTCTCGCCACACCAATTAACCAGTAGTTTTTGGAAGGTGTATTTCCTAGTGTCAGATCCACCTCCCAATAGTGACGACCAGAGGTGAATCTTTGGGCTCCAAATGCACATAATTCATATGGAAATCCCTCTCCGGTGTGATTATATTCTGGACCGTCCCTCACCATTTTACAGTCCTCAGAAAGCTTCAGATCTGGATGCGAACGCTCACGGTCAATACTGATCTCAACTGTGAGGAAAAATACATCAGCAACAAATATTAATCCTCATGTATATGAGATTATATTTATACCTATATGATGAAATATATGCATATATAACTGAGATACCTGCATGTTTCTTCAGTTCTTCTATATTTGTATCTCCCACAACTACAATAAAAAAAGATATAATTTGTGAGTAAACTACAGTTGCAATTGAGAAAAAATGCAGTATCACTATACAACAGAAACGAGTCTGTTCTGGAAAGTAAATAACAGTAATAACAATAATAACAAGAGAATAATTGTGTTAGAGTAGGAATGTCACACAAGAGGCTCTTTATTCTGATAAAATAATTTATGAAATATGATCAATTATGTGATAAATTGTAAAAATACAAAACAGAAACATTTTCACTGATGCTTTCAGATTTCTGGATGTCACTGTATGAAATAAACTGGTTAATAAATGAACCACATTAAATTACATTTTAATCCTCTCAGACATTGACTGTCATAAACACAGACTACTACAGCCGTATCAGAAAGTCTTCTTAGAAACAGGCATGTTCTCCCAGTAACACTGTCTGACAGGCTTCATCAGATTCGTAAATAAGTTCGTTACTTACTTGCTATGGGTTCTTTCTTCCCTGCAGAGCAGATAAAAAAATACATGAAACACATGAGATGCATGAAACAAAAACTTCCTGAAAACTACATCTTTAAAATCTTTCAGCCAGATTGTACCTGTGAGTTTGTGTCTGTATTTGTAGAGGATAAACCCAACCAAACCAAGAGCACAGATGAGAACGCAGAAGAAAAGAGCCTTCCATGGACCTGATGAATCTGATGGATCTGAGACAGAACTCCTCTCTGGAACAAAGTGTATAAATTAATAAAATCTATAGCAAAATCTAGAAATTATAATAATAATGTTTACAAAATAAAATAGCAACAACAGTGCAAGTACAAAAGACTTCAGAACATACTGAACGCATCATGAATGCATTACTGAATCTGATGAACACCAGTGGAAAAAAAGTCACATGAGTTTGGAGCAACATGATGGAGAGTAATTAGACTATTAGACTATTCAATTAATGAGGCATAGATCCATGAAAACATAATTAACAGTGGTGGCTTGTGGAAAATTCTCTAGGTATGACTGTGCCACATCCAACAGTTTTAGCAAACACCCCAGTATGATTTATTCTAGAATAACAGAAGGAGAAATATTAAGACTTGAAACATTTTAAACAAAGATAATTGTTTTACCAAGGTCAGAATTAACTTTGAGGATGGATCTCACAAAACTGTATTTTCTGCAAGCTCAAGGTAAATTAAAACAATTTAATTGTCATAATATACAATTTATGTGTACAGTGCAAAAGCAAAAACTGTGAAGAAAAAATAAGTTACAATAGTCAAGCTACAATTCCACACAGGACCACACGGAGATGCTCACAGACCACTGAACCAGCCGCCGTAACCTGACTGTAGATGTGTACGCATTATTATTAAACACAGCAAAACATAAATGATGAAAACAGTCTGAATGTGTCAAGTGAGCGGTTTCCCTGTCAGAGAGAGTATTCGTGTCTGTGCTTGTCTGATGACCATATGTACATAAACACCACTGACCATGGAAACTCCTATAAAACTCTTGCCAGACATGGAACTACAGATGTGGCCATTAAGAATCTGCTTTTTTTTTCTTGTGGTCGCACGCAATTTGTCACACATGATCACAGAGCTCCATGCAGGTGCTTTTTCAGATTTTTTAAAGCATTGTTGTGCTTCACACAATATCCACCAGGTGGAGCAATATGTCTTACAAGAATGTTTGTCACATCATAGATAATATTTCCACATCACTGATCCTGTCTTTCCTGTGTTAGAGCATTCCCTGTGGTCCTGCGTACCTCAGCGTGGTCACTCATGATCCTTTCCATCTAAACACGCATTCTCAATGGCCACATCTTACTTAAATGTGCTTGTGCAGAAAGCTATCAATGTGCAGAGAGCACACATACACGGTTCATAATGGACTCGCAGGTGTCTAATAATGTATGACTCCTGTATGTCATTACAATCATCTTTACCTTGATTACAATCACCATCCATCGAAACTTTACTGGTGAGATACTGGTTTGCTTTATTCAGCCCATACAGTGGCTCTTTAGGGGCGATAGAGAAATTGTCCATTTCCGATAAGATTTGAGGATGCTGATAGGCTAAATTGTATGCCATGTCTTGAATATGTTCACAGCAATTGGCTAAACTGCTAAACCCGGCTCTTGTGAGCAATTTCTCGAGCTCCCCAGAGCTGAACTTGAGACATATTGTCACGATGTCATCAAGGCCAGGGAAACGCGGAGACGAGGAATGTAGGAACGGAGACTTTATTAAAGACCACATAGAATTACACATGATAATCGACATTAGACAATAGAGACCGAACTCAGAGGAGAGGGAACACAGGACTTAAGTATACAGGGGAGACGAGATCATTAATGACACAGGGCTGGGGACTAATAAACTAATGAAGACAAAAACTAGGACAAGGACAGGAACTCCAAATACGGTCACAAGAGGAGGGGAAACGCATGACACGGAGACACAGTCTGACATTACCCCCCTCCCAATAGGGGCGTTCCGCGGCGTACAAAATCCAACAGGGAGGGGGAGTGGGAGCTCTGGAGGCCTCAGGGGCAGAGTACAGGGACGGACGGCCTCCAGGGTGGATCCAGGAACTCAGGAGGCTATGGCGGTTCAGGGGACTCGGGAGGCCATGGCGGGTCTGCCTCCGAGACCTCGGCCTTGGCCATCACCTCGGCCTCTCTGGTAGGAACCTTACTATCTAAGGTTTAAGGTGGATCTGGGCAGGCGCTCAGGCAGTGCGGACTCTTGGCGGCACTCTGGAAGCGCGGAGCTGGACGGGACCAGCGGAGACGCAGGAGGGCTGGACGGGACCAGCGGAGACGCAGGAGGGTACTTGCGAGGGGCAGGCACTGGCGGGCACTTCATATTCTCTGCCGGCGGGCTTGCCATACTCTCTGGCGGCGGACTAGGACGGGCCACGAACGGCGGCGTGTGAGGGAAAGCCGCAGGCTGGTTCCGACTCGGGACCGGACGCTTCCCAGACCCTCCAGCACAATCCTGTGGTGTCTGGGAGGTCCACTGGGCGGTGGTAAGAGACCCCGAGCCGGAACAGGTGGAGGATGGCCGCGTCGAATAAATGTAAAGCATATATTTTGCACTGATGATTTTCTATAATATCACATCATACAAACATCATATTATATAATGTATTATTATTATTTTGTGTGTGTGGCCACTAGGGTTGGGTACCGAACTCAGTACTTTTAAGGGTACCGACCGAATTGCGTCGGTACTACCGAGTATCGATTCACACTAAATCATTCGGTACCAAATTTCGGTACCTGAGAACGCATTTGAGCGCATGAGAGAGAGAGAGAGACATGATGTCACCACTACAACTCTTTAAAACACAACACACGGTAAACCGAAATGTTCTGAAGTGTGCTTAAATAGGGTCATGGTTTCCGAGAAAACGCGGACAGGATGGTGGAGTCCATTCATATAAACTGAATTTACTCTGTAGCGCGGAATGCCACGGAATTTGTCAAGTTTTGGATGAATAAAAGAATGTCTGTCACTTAATTCGATTCGCGATATGAACTAGTGTATGTGAATATTAAAACGCAAAAAGACGGTTTAAATATGAATCCTGCATGTTCCGTTATCCTCGTTATGTATGAATGGCGGAGACGCGGTTTGATTTACTACACAAATACCGAAGCACACGTGAACTCGCAGTGATTTTCTCTGCATCTCACAACATGAACACATGAACTTACAGGCTGTGAGAGTCACTTCATGAGAATTTTACCGTTACATTTGAGAAAACCAGCATATCATATTGTACACATACACTTCACGGCAACCTGTCAAAATAAAAGTGCGGTTTAACATGTAACAGAAATATATTGCTCTTGTATTACTTTTGTACAGTATAATGTACATCTTTATATATTCCACTTACTGAAAAAAAATAAATAAAACAATTAAATGAAAAAAATTATTATTACAACCACATTAATAACTTAATTGTGAAAAAAAAATACAATTATTATTAGAACTTTTTTTTAAAGGAATATTCACACAATTTTTCTACCATGTATTAATTTTAACAGTAAACCTCTGTTTGTTTGCCAAAAAATAAAAGGGTTTCATTTTCATTTGATTAAAAATAAATAAATGTTTAATGCCTTCATTTGATTATCAGAAAAAATAAAACAAAAAAAATGTCTGGAAGAAAAAAAAATTCTAGGGCCCTATTGTTAAAAATGTTGAAATTGAGAGTTTTGGACTTGTTTTTTTCGCTGAAATAAATGTTTTTGTTATTACACAGAGAGCAAAGTACCGAAAAAAGGTACCGTTGGGTACCGGTACCGAATTTCAGGTACCGGTACCGGTACCGATACCGGTTCAAATGTGAACGGTACCCAACCCTAGTGGCCACTCTATTGGCCAGCCACCACTGATAATGAATTGTAGTTTTTGACTCACCAGTGACTTTGAGATCTACTACTTGGCTGTCATATACTGTGTCTCCACTCACATAACAGTGAAATGGACCTTCATCCTGAAATGTGAGTTTCTCCAGCCGTAGAGAGACGTCTCCATCCTTCAGTCCACCAGACTGATCTGACTGCAGAGACAAAGAGGTTCGGTTCCTGAAACACTCCTGGATGTCCTGGATCTTCCCATGATTATAGAGCAGAACAGGGTTGTTGAAGTCGTGGCGGTACCAGCGGATCTCCAGAGCTTCAGCGTTCTCAGGAGGAGAGATCCAGCAGGACAGAATCACTGTGGATCCCACATGAGCCTCTACAGGATCACCAGGAACCACTACAGTGAACGACACTGAGAGACGGAGACAGACGGTGAAATATACAGTGTGTCAGTCTTCAATCTGTATTTATTTAAAATAAGTAATAATTAATTTATCATATAAAATATACATAAAGTGTAAATTTAATTCATCATTGTTCTGTGAATTTTGACAGTCATTTTACTAGGAATCTATGCATTTGGGAAGTTCACGTGGAATTTTCCGTTCAGATTGTGAATTTGCAAATTCTTCCACATTGATGAACAGAAAACTGATTTCTTTTAAAGTGAATCCTGTGCTTCATACATCGCTACACTATTGACTATAAAACCTACATCTGACGTTTTTGTTTGCAAAATATCTCGATTTACTTAACAGTAGGGAGAGTGGGGACGGTTGCCACACTTTTAGCATTTCCTTCAGTTTCTCAGAGTCTGTTTGTGTTGGAAAGCCAAAATTGTAATACAATAAAGCCACATCTTATCAGCTACTCACCTACACTGCTGTAATATGTGTTCATATGATAGTATACGTATACAATTTATACTTGAAATGACAAAGTCAAATGTTACAACTGACCCTACAACGGGAGATGGTTGCAACATTCATTAAAATGTCATTAAAACCATTCTTAAGTATAATTTTGGGATTTCTTTATCTTATTTGTGCACACGGGGTTAAACTGACTGTATAAAAAAGAATAGTTATGGAAAAACATTTTCAACAAACAACCATGTTTTGATTAAATATTACAATACATTTGAACTACAAAATATTAATTTAATCAAAATCAAAACACTGATATTTAATAACAGCCTACTTCTGTTCACTTCTGTGAAAGTTTACTGAACTGGGGCCAGTTGCATAAAAATAGTCACTATGTTAAGATCTAGTTTGACCAATAGCAGTTAACCAAGTGGTAATCAGTCTTACTTTTCAAATTCAATTTAAGCAAATCTCCTGACTAACTGTCTCTATAAGTGTGTGTGTGTGTGTGTGTGTGTGTGTGACAAAGAGAGGGTGAGAGTAAAGAAAATTAGTCTACCTTAGACTCGAACTGATTTTTAACCTGTTTTTTTTAATAAAAAAGGAGAGATACCTTTTGAACTATTGAAAGGGGTTCAAGTGTGTAATGTTACATCAGTGTTGTGGTAAGGGACAGCATGCTGGGACAATAACAACGTGTTGCAACTGTCCCTACACTGACAGCCGTGATAAACTTTGTGTATTATCTTCACACAATATCTTTGACACATGCTAGCTATGCCTATTAGAAGAAAACAGTGATTAAAATTATATTTTACAATGCTTCTTACCAGAGGTCTGTATGAGGAGATTCACCAGTAAAGTGATGATAATCGGCAGCATGCCTGTGAAAATACAGACAGACTCAAACCAAATGATAAGTGATGTGAGACACAATCGATCAGACTGTTGTATTCAAAGAGGAAACAAACTCACCGGAGGCAAAGATCGCTGATATTTATATTCAAATATAAATTATAAAATGTGTGAAATCAGTGAGAATCTAAGCGCACTCCTGAATGTCCTGTTTTACTTTCGCTTTCTAAAAATAACGCCAGGTGATGCCTCGCTGTGATTAAGTGTAAAGGTATTTGGGGTGTGAACTTACATGTGTCTGTTTTCTGTTGTTATGAGGCACCTGAATGTAAAGGAAAATACACACTTGCCACTTTGACATGTAACATGTATGAGATTTTTTCCCACATTTTCTCCTGTTATATTACAGTAAAAGCCTGCCCTGCAGTATGTGATAGTATGATAATATGGATTGATAATGAACACGATTGACGTCCAGCTTCTGTTCCTGTATTTGATGGACGAACACCTTTGGGAATTTTTACATTCTGTATGGGTTTGCATTTAATTTGACCCTGTTAGATCTGATCTTCTGACCCGAGCATTTAGCAGTTCTTAATTATGTTTTGTTTTCATTATATCTTATTGCTTAATTTCTTTTGTATCTTGTATCTTAGTTTTATACTCTGTGAAGCACAGTGGTCAACTCCTGTTGTGTTTATTTGTGCTATATAAATAAATGAAATGGAAAAATGAATGATCCTCTAATAGGGCTAGGGAGAGATTTATTCTGTATTTCTATTTAATAAAAGTGCTACATTGGAGCTCTTCAGAATCTGAAATAAATTATGGGTTATTTTAAGTATTAAAAGACCAAAATAGTGACATATTATGGAAAATACATACAATTTACATACAAATAGGCCGGAACAGAGAGGACGAAGAATTAATGAGACTCAATATTTTCCTCATTCAGTAGAATTTGTTCAGTTTAATTGACTTTTTCTTTCAGTGTCATTTTACACTTCACAAACTGAGCAGAAATCAGGTGAATTCAGTGGAGATGTTTGATCTTTCTACTGCAGAAAATAATATGGTAAAATGGTCAATGCAGACATTTACTTGAACTTAATCTCATTGGCTTTAATGATGCTTGCTAGTTCAGTCAGAAGTATAATAAAGATGATGTCCACTGTGTCACGGCCGGCTCGCAAGCCGCGACAAAGGAGATAACACGTTGGAACATGGTAAATAAAAAGAATTACATTTATTAAAGTAAGATTAAATTAGGAAGACAGGACAAAACACAACACGAGGAAGGAAGACGAGCCATTTCACAACTGAAGGGAACTGTTTAAATCTGCCGGCATCAGCTCCAAACACAGGTGTAAGTCCTCAGCCATAATGATGTCACTCACCCAGTCTCCATCCTGCAAAACAAAAAGGGAAAACCAACAAACACCCAATATGACCCATAGTGGGTTCATAACACCCTCCCCCATAGAAAAGGGTGTCCATTTATGAAACCCAAGCTAACCCGTTAACCCCCTCACACACTGGAGAGCATCCATTACTCTGTCATACTCTGAATGTCCTCAGCAACTACGGGCCCTGTAGAAGCAATTTAAGAGAATTAAAGGAGTAAAACAAAACATGGACAAATCAACAGCTAAAAGGAGTAAGGAGCTCTAGACAATGCGTCAGCAACCACATTGTCCGTCCCTTTGATGTGTCGGATATCAAGGGCATAAGATTGCAGAAAGAGGCACCAACGAGTCAATCGCTGGTTTGGGCACCTCAAAGAGTGTAAATAAATGAGCGGATTATGGTCGGTATACACGACCAATGGCTTCAACACAGATCCCACATACACCTCAAAATTTTGCAGGGCCCAAATCAAAGCTAATGCCTCCTTCTCAACCACTGAATAATTTAATTGATAAGAGGAAAACTTTTTAGAAAAGAAACTAACTGGACGGAGAATGCCTGCATCATCAGCCTGTAACAATACAGCTCCCGCACCCACGTTGCTAGCATCTACACACAAGCTAAAAGGACGATCAAATTGGGGAGCTGCTAACACAGGAGCAGAAACGAGCAATGATTTAGCTGCCTCAAAGGCTTCCTGACAAACAGGAGTCCAAGCAAAAATTGCTTTTGCTTTAAGCAAATCAGTAAGTGGGGCTACGACGGTAGAAAAGTTCCTGCAAAAACCCCAATAGTAACCCACTAACCCTAAAAAACGCATCAACTCCTTCTTCGTTGTAGGAGGAGGAAATTGATCAATGGCCTCAACCTTAGCCCGAACTGGGCGCACACAGCCCTGTCCAACGACCTTACCCAAGTAAGTCACGGTGGCCTTGGCAAACTCACACTTAGCCAAATTCACGGTCAGACCAGCCTCTCCAAAACGAGAAAACAGGTCTGTAATACGACTCAAATGCTGGTCCCATGAATCACTGAAAACCACCACATCATCTAAATAAACAGCAACTCCCTCCAACCCAAAAACAACCCTATTCATAAGTCGTTGAAAGGTTGCAGGAGCATTTCTGAGGCCAAAGCTCATGACATTGTAAGAAAATAACCCCTCAGATGTAATGAAGGCAGAAATCTCTTGAGCTCTTTGGGTCAACGGAACCTACCAATAGCCCTTAAGCAGATCGAATTTACTAACAAATTTCGCTGACCCAACTTGATCAACACAATCCTCAATACGAGGAAGTGGAAAAGAGTCTGGCTTAGTTACTTTATTTATTTTTCGATAGTCGGTACAAAAACGGTAAGTTCCATCAGGCTTATTTACGAGCAAGCAGGGAGAGGCCCAGCTAGAAAATGACGGCCGTGCAATATCGTTATCCAGCATATACTGAACTTCAGCCTTAAGATGCAGGAGTTTATTTGGGGACACCCGATAAAAGTGTTGGCGAATTGGCTCAGCATCCCCAACATCAATATCGTGCTCCAACCAATGCGTACGTGAAGGTACATCTCCAAATAAAGAGACATAACGATTAATGGGAGCAGTCAAGTCTGCACATTTACTCTCTGGCAAATGGGCAAACATTTTATGCAAACTTTTAAGAGTCTCTGAATTTTTAAGACGCCCCAACAATACCGCATCTTCTGGAAAAGAAACTCCTTCATCAATTTCTTCCTCCACAGGCAGAGGTGAAATACTGTGAACTAACAATACCGGCCGAGAGCCACCGCTGCCACTAACCTCAGCCTTCGTGTCTAACAGTTTGGGAGAACGGCAATAATAGGGCTTCAACAAATTAATGTGACACAACTGTGTAGACTTCCTTCTATCTGGGGTGGCAATTAGATTAATTTGCTTTACCACCACAAAAGGACCTGTATACTGAGCTTGAAATGGTGAACCCTCCACAGGTAACAAAGCCAACACTTGATCGCCAGACATAAATTGTCGCTTCTCAGTTCGCCGATCATAGAGTGACTTCATACGCCTTTGTGAAGAACCCAATTGTTCTTTCGCCAGTTTACCTGCTTCATACAACCTACGCTTGAAGTCATTTACATAACTTATCAAATACTTAGGTGGGTTACTTTCAGTCCAGTTATCACGGAGCACAGCCAGCGGACCCCGAACAGTATGCCCAAACACCAAATCATTGGGACTGAACCCAGTACTTTCTTGACATACCTCACGTGCTGACAACATCAACCACGGCAACCCCTCCTCCCAATCACCCTCCATCTCCGTACTATACGCACGCAGTAAGGACTTAAGCGTCTGGTGGAACCGCTCCAAAGCCCCCTGCCTTTGGGCGTGATAAGCACTAGCTTTATTGTGCTTAATATGCAATAGCTTTAAGACCTGAGAAAACAAGTGAGAGGTCAAATTGGAACCTTGATCACTCTGCACAATCTTTGGAATGCCAAAAACAGAAATGAACTTTGTCAGGGCTTTCACCACTGATTTTTCAGTGATCGTACGGAGAGGATAGGCCGCAGGGTACCGAGTCGATGCACACATGACAGTGAGCAAATAAATACTACCTGATTTTGATCTGGGCAACGGTCCTACACAATCGATAATCAGATGCTCAACCGGTGGACTGACAACAGGAATAGGACACAGTGGAGCAGGTTTGATCTTCTGATTTGGTTTGCCTGTCAATTGACAAGTATGACATGTCTTTATATACTTTGACACATCCTTCTTCAATTTTGGCCAAAAATAGTGACGAAGGATTCTGTCATAGGTTTTTTTAACACCTAGATGGCCTGCAAGTTTATCATCAGAAATCTTCAACACAAGTGACCGATACTTCTCTGGCACTACTACCTGTATAATAGGATCACCAGCAAAGTCATTACCATGTGGAATCCACTTCCTTACCAACATTCCATCCAGCAAAAAATAACCATGAGCAACATGTCTAATTTCATCAGACGACATCACACCCTCAAAAAGTTTGGAGAGAGAAGAATCAAGTTGTTGCTCCTGTACCAAATCTACAAGGGAAACAGAAAAATCACCAGGCAAGGAAAGTGTTGGTCTAACTTCACCTGGATCAGAGGACAACTTTGGTTGTGCAGAGACCATGGATCGAGTTACAGCACATGCTGTAAATACCTCAGGAAAATTCCTATTACTCTCATCAGGACCAGGAAAAGGAAAAGAGGAGACCACAGGAGGTGAAAAGGTATCAGGCCAAACCCTACCTCCTGCCAAATTATTTCCCATTATTATATCCACACCCTCCACTGGCAGAGAGGGACGCACTCCAACCACCACCTCCCCACTCACAAGTTGAGATGATAACATTACTTTGTGTAAAGGGACAGACAAAACATTTAACCCAATTCCTTTAATAAGCACACTAGTACCAGTGTCGCTCAAAGGTGAAAACGGCAACACATCCTGCAAAATGAAGGACTCCGATGCTCCAGTGTCCCTCAATATGGTCACTGGCACTTTTGTCTCTTTACCAACAAAGGACACCTGCCCATAGGAGATAAAAGGTGCATAATCTCCATCTTTTGTGGAATTCACTGCTGTAGAAAACCCTTCCCCAGACAAGTTAATAGGATTTAAAACAGGTGCCACAAGGACAGCTGGTTTAACACGAAGAGCCTTTCCCCCTTTATTCTTAGCTCTTAGTACAGGACACTCATTCTTCCAGTGCCCTTTACCACGACAGTAATTACAGACCAGAGATGAATTTCTAGGTGTACGATCTACTTTATCCTCAAACACTTCATCCCTTTTCCAAAACTCAAAACTACTCTTATGCGTCAAAACATAACCGTCAGCTAGCTCAGCAGCTATAGCAGCTGTATCAGCTTTCTGCTCATTTATATATGTCGCAATACGAGCAGGAACAGAGTTCTTAAACTGTTCAAGTACCATTAAGTTACTCAACTCTTCAAATGTAGTAACCTCAGATGCCATACACCAGCGATTAAATGCAATAGTGAGCTCTCTAGCAAACACAACATGAGCCTCATTACCTACCCTGGACAATGTTCTAAATTTCTGTCGATAAGCTTCCGGTACTAGCTCGTACGCTTTTAAAACTGCAACCTTCACAGTATCATAATCTTCGCAGTCTGAAAGTGAAAGCGCAGAATAAACTTCTTGAGCCCTGCCAGTGAGCACACATTGTAAAAGCAGTGTACGTTCTTTACTACGCCAACCTCTTGCCTCTGCTATCCGCTCAAACAATATAAAAAAGGTATCTGGATCTCTCTCATTAAATTTAGGAACTAAACGCAAATTACCAGCAGTATCAAACCTTTGAGAAGCACCCTGAAAAACATCAACCGAGCCGTTATTTAGTCCGCCTTCTCTTATTATGTCCAAACGACATTTCTGCAGCTCAATGTTTGTCTGTTCATTTCTAGTTTTCTCACGCTCTACTTCCAATCTTACACGCTCCTGCTCAATCTGCAACAACAATAACCGTTCCTGTTGCTGAAAAGTTAAAGAGCTATCCTGAGGTTTAACTTGACCGGCAGCAGCTGGCATTTCAAACAATATAGACTTTATCAGTTTCGTTTTAATTGTTTCTCTAACTGTACTATCTTTTACCCTCCTATCTCCAGTTTCAATTCCATAATAATCCGCAATTTTAAATAATTGATCCTTTGTACACGAATCAAGCATAGCCTCAGAAGGAGAACAAATAAAATCTTCAACTAGATTAGACATATTTCCACCTTAGATATGTTACCAAATGGAAGAAGTGTTTTACAAACCCCAGCAGGAGGAAAACAAGTTCCCTTTCTCTATCTACAAAAAAACTAACTCACTCATCCCTAGTCTTCGTGTGGTTACTGATGAGGGGTATTTAAGCACCAACTCCCACTGGTACAAGAAAAGCAACCAGCACGCTGGCGACTCACTTATACCACGGATATGCTCCCGAGACAACTGCTCTACTCACGATCACCACACAAAAATAAAAAAAATTATTTTATACCGCTCGTTCCAAAAGGGAACGGGCAGCTACACCTAACAAGAGAACACCAATTCTAAAATTCCTCCCACAATAGAATTTGTAAAATCACTTACCTTCTTCAGCCCACACAAAGAGACAGGCCAACTACAAACACCGGCAATTCATCGCATTCCGTCCTTGAAAACCCAACGCGTATTTCCTTCAAAATGATGCACCAAACAATAGCGCTACATCAAACAATCGCTCTTCCGACTTTACCTTCGGTTAATCATCATGCCAAATTTCTTTACAAAATAACCGAACGCAAACAAAACGCTTCCAAATCATGTCGAGAAATAGTTTCAAAAACTACCGGACGAGCCCCCATTTGTCACGGCCGGCTCGCAAGAAAAACCAACAAACACCCAATATGACCCATAGTGGGTTCATAACAACTGTCTTGGACTCCAAGCACTGCTCGGTGTTCACAGGCGTCTGCCAGTTCTTTAGCGATGACACTGAAGAAATGGCAGACGTTGGCAGAAGATGTTTGAAGTTTACAGTGACATTACAGAAGCTTACATTACTTTACATGTAAGATGGGATTATTTTCTAGAGATAAAAATTTCAGAAACTGCTAATTTTGAACTTTCAGTATTTGATTATTCTTTCTTACCAAGTTCTTAAAAATTCCAGCCACAATCAATCACAACAATGCACACACAATTACAGATGATTAAGCATATAAATCGTCAGTTTGTGCACCTGGTTTCTTGGCTTCATTTTTGAAGTAAAGGTAATGCTTCAAAGCCTAAAAGGCCTATTTTTAAATTTGACTTGTTTTAATAAAAATATTTAACCTTAAAACGTTGCATATGTTTTTGTGTGAAAATCAATATGAAGCTTAAATGTTTAATTTTTCATAACCATAAATGGCATTTTGCAGAATTACATGACTGGCATTAGTGTAATATGGCATTTAAAAGTGTTAAGAATGAGTCAGTTAAAATGTGTTACAATGGTCAGATAAATCCAACTTTATAGCCAAATATTAAGCTATACTGTGAAAAGCTCACAAAAATAAATACATTTAAATTTAATAAATAAATAAATAAAGATTTATTTCTAGCTTCCTTTGCTGTGCGTGCGTCTCCAGAAAGTCACGCACTCACGTAATTTAAAAAATAACGGTCATTTCGTCTTACCGGCTGACTGACTAACATCATCAACAATGTCTTTATTTAATATTGAACATAGATATGAAAGAAAATATGTATTTGTGATTTCAGAGAGATTTGACGCGTCTGTTTGAAGAGAACTTGTTTAGAAGTTTTTGTTCACTGATCAGAAGACAGGGGTCCCGCTGTACAATTCAGCGGTAAGAAATGAGTGATGTTGTTTATTAATTTGTAATGTCTAGAATATCATATTTTAATAACCCTAAATTAGATGTTGAACCCAAAAGAGGATAAGCGATTCACAGAATGGATGGATGAAACGTAAAATCTAGTTTATTTGGTACAATGATAAATACAGTAGGCTATATGCAAGTTTTAGAAAATCTTAACGCGTTAATGAACACATTTAATATTACATGTTAATTTCATTCTCAGTATAATGCTTGATATTCTCAAATTAGTTAATTAATCAATATATGAAAAACAGACAAGTGATTTGTGACATTTTGTTATTCACATGGGGTCAGACACATAAAATTAGCCTCTATGTTAATGTTTTGACTTAAGAACAACTCTTTTATGTGAGTTTTAAAGGAAAATTAGACTGGCTTGTAAGACTAGTCAAAACATTTTATGCAATGGGCCGCTGGTCTGTATTTCAGTGGTGTGTAGATCAATCCACTGTGAATCAGTTACTCTCAGAATCATTTCTGCTTGTGTGTTTGGAGTTTTTACTGATTTCTGTGTTGTGTCAAAATCACCTACTATTCCGCCCACAAAACGATCATTTGGCTTAAGAACACTTAGAAAGAGCACACAAGTCATGCGGTGATCTTTTTTTATTTCTTTTACAGCTCAACTGTTCCAGCCTTCAATGAGGGAAAGAGCTAAACAACTTCTGTGCTTGAACGGATCAAGACCGGAAAGTAAATGTAATTTTCATTTATTACAGCTTGTTAGAGGTAGAATTCTTTAGTGAAATAAAGTAGCGCCAAAAATGAATTCAAATGAATTATCGAGAGATTGAGAGAGGAAGAGAGAGAACGAATGCGGGAGGGAGTCTGAAGCTTGTGAACAAGTGAAAACTATCACCTCGTTGCTGAGAAATATGATGTAGCTTTTAGTAGCAAAGCTATTGTATTTGAGCCCGGTCTCATGAAAATGCGTATTTAATAGTATGTCAAATAAAAACAAAAACTCATGGTATTGATACGCAAAAATTGACTTTGGCATGCAGATTTTATGCATGTGTTTGGCGTGAATATAATACGCAGTTTTCGCATGCAAATGTGTAACGGGGCGACTGAGATGAGAGACGTGCAGATCCATACACATAGCTTTATTGAAAGATATGGTCAAAACACAGGCAGGGTCAAACAGGTATGGCACAGACGAGACACAAGAGTAATCCTAAAACAGGCGTGGGTTGATCGACGGCAAACTTAATCCTGAGGGTGAGGCGAACGGGGAATCCACGAACAGAAGATAGTCCAGGCGAGGTGCAAACACAGTCCGAAACAGCAAGGCAAGGGGTAAATCCAAGACAGGCTATAAGCTACAGGGCAGGCAGAGATCAGACAGGACGAGGTAAACCAGGCTAGAATCAAGACACAGGTAAAACAGGGCAGACTAGACTTGAACTCAGGAAACACGGAATGGCTCCGTAAAGTTGCTATCGCTAGGAGAGTGATAAACGCAGGCGATCCGACAGCGGAAGTCCAAGGCATATAAAGTGTGTTTGATTGGTTGCAACTGTGTGTGTAATCAGTGCAATATATGATGGGAACTGTAGTCCGGGGTGACATGCAACAGTTTGTTTAGTGTGCGAGTCAATGTAACTGGGAGGCAACATCTGATGGTGAGCAAACGGAAAACCATGAACCCGATTCTTGACAATATAATACGAAATTTGTTGGTGTGCATATGATACGCAGTTTTTATGATAAACATCTACCCCACAACCCTAATCTTACCCATTGTGTAGCATATATGCCAAAGTCAACTTTTGTGTATCAATACCAAGAGTTTTTGTTTTTATTTGGTGTACTATTTATATACACTTTTATGAGATCAGGACTGGGGTTGAAAACCAGCTCCTGAATGTGCAATTTCTTACCTATATAAAGTTTACATCTCAATACAATTCGAGCGCATACACACCGGCATGCTGTCTGCACTGGAATCGGATACATGTTAGATGTAGCTCGAATGTCCAGATATCGGATATGTATCTGATTAAAATCCACATGTGGAAGTGGCCCAGATCAGATGCAAAATAAATTGGATCTCGAGCAGATTTTTTGTTTACACATGTGCAGCAAATTCCGGTCAGATGTGTAACGGGGCTGACGAGACAAGAGGCGTGCGGATCCATGTGCAGGCTTTTATTAACAGGCATAGACACAGATACAGGCAGGGTCGAAACAATGGCAAACAGGTATGGCAGGGATAAGACAAAGAGTAAACTTAGGGCAAGCGGAGGTCAACGATCGGCAAACAGAGTCCAGAGGGGCTAGGCAGAGAGATAATCCAGGTGAAACGGGCTAGAGTCCAATAGGGGTGCAAACAGTGTCCAAACGGCAAGGCAAGGGTTAATCCAGGGCTTCGTAGAGTAGCTCCTACTAGGAGAGCGGTACACGCATACAATACTCGGCGATGCGGGAGAGAAAGTCCAAGGCTTATGAAGCGTGTGTGATCAGCAATGCGTGGGATCAGGTGTGCGTGTGATTAGTGCAATGAGTGATTGGTGACAGCTGTGTGCGTGTGATTGGTGTCCATAGTGATGTGTGGTGTGAAGTCCATGTGGTGAGCGAGTGACCTCTGGTGGAGGGTGAATGGAAGTGCAGACTGGATTCGTGACAAGATGTGAGCAACAAATCTGATTTTTTTTTTGTGCCAGTGTAAATGCAGATTGAATCAGCTTGTGTTTTGGCATTTTTTTAGTGCATGAATGAAGTTCACAATATTTAGATTATTTATTTATTGTGTATTTTATTAAAATAGCAAAGATCGGTAACACTTTAAGGTGACCTTGTTACACGTTACATTTACTTAATATTATAATAACACTTAATTATGCATAATGACATACACGTAATCCTAAACCAAACCCTAATCCTAACCATATAGTAAGTACATGTAGGCCTAGTTCATTAATATTACTCAGTACTTAAATGTATAATTACACTGTAACAGGGACACCTTAAAATAAAGTGTAATCTAAAGATCAGTCACTCAAAGCAAAGTGTACTTCAGTATCAGTTACAATGTTTTAGTAAAGAAATGTATTACAAAATCCCATCCAGTCCAGTTTTCTGACATGAATCGTGGTGTCACATCCAGTTTAGGCAGTATTACTGACAGTATTAATGTTTCTGTTTGCGTTTGACGTGTTGCTTTGTGCTGCTCTTGGCTGGTGTAGAAGCCGGACTCAGTAAAGTCTGACCGGACTCTGATTCTGCAGCTGATTTGACAGGTTTGGGACAATCCAGGATTTTAAGTGAACTTTTATCCCCAACTCCAGGACTGAAGAGAGGAACGACTGATCCAGTGAAACTGGTGCTGATGGTCAGGAGATGTTTTCTCGCTTTGACGATGTAAAATGACAGCTGACCTTTATCATAATCTAACAGAACTCCCAGTCGCTCAGGTCTCGGTGTCAGTGAGAGTTTAACTGGTGTTACAGTGTTGGTGTGAAAGCCTTTTTGTCCCTCTAAACACAGGAACCAGTATCCGTTTGATGGAGTTAAAGCAAGTTCGTTTTTTACACCAACGTTCTCATCTTTCATCACACCAATTAACCAGTAGTTTTTTGGTGCATTTTTTTGTACCAGCCCTACCTCCCAATAGTGTCGACCAGAAGAATATTTTTGGGATCCAAATGCACATAATTTGTAAGGAAATGCCTCTCCGGTGTATTTATATTTTGGACAATCCCTAATGGATTTTCTGTCCAGAGAAAACGTCAGATTTGGACAAACATGCTGACGATCAATACCAAACTTTTGATCTGGGAGGGAAATAAATGAATAAAGCAGCAATTATTAGTCCTTTTAAACTTGTGTGCGAGATCATATTTATACATACATGCATTTATTTAAACATCTATGTTCATATATTACTGAGATGATGTCATACCTGCATATTTCCTCAGTTCTTCTATATCTGCATCTTCTCCCACAACTAAAGTGAAAAACAAGTAATTTGATGTTTTTAGAAAAAAAAGACATTTTGAGATTTATTATGTGACAGTTAAATCAAGCAAAGCAGTAAAATGACATTGATCTGTGAATCTAGTGTATTTTTACTGATGTGTGTGTGTGATTAGTTCAGTCTTGTTGTCACGAATCCAGGTTAGGGTTAGGGTTAGGTTGGTGCGCTTCACCAGACTACATTTCCCATCATTCATTGCACCAAGTACACACAGCTGTCTCAATCACACGCTCACACCTGAGAACTATTACACAATCACACACTATATAAACCATGGACTTCCGTTCACAGTTTGCCGAGTATTGTTCTGCATGTAGCACTCTCAAGTGTTAGCTGCCTTACCAAGCCGCTCTGTGTTTAGTTCTGCATATATCCCTCTCCTAGCGATAGCTGCTTTACTGAGCCATTCTCTGTTTGTTTATTTCCCGTATTGTCTAGCGTTTATCGCTCCCCCAGTGATAGCTACTCTACGGAGCCCAATTAGTTGTCTTAGTCTTGTCCACTTATGCCGAGTTCACACTGCACGATTTTCAAACTCGTCGGATCGCTGTCGTTTTCACACTGCGTGACTATCTGGGGTAGCATTCAGTCGTTGCTGTGTTCACATTGCACGATGGATCGGCGACAGGGGCTTTCACATTGCACGATTTCACAATAGGAAGAATCGCCGACAACTCTGACTGATCCGCAAACTACGTTTCACAACAAAACCCACGCGAGAAGTGATAAGGAAATAACGCAAGAACCTGTGTGCGTCAGACCGTTGTTCTCGAGCGAGACTGGAAGTATTAAAAAATATAACCAGCAAATTGTCTGTGCGCTGATTTCCAGCTACAAAAAGAAAAACAGATTATGCAGGAGGGAGATGCAGGGAACAGGGATTGTGTTCTGCAAAGAGTGGTAAATAATAATTGTGCAGTAACTGTTAAGCTGATGTTGCGGCTGGTCAAGCGTTTGTGCTCGTTTCTGTATGATATAATTGTACATATTAAAATACTGATATGGTCCGTAACTCCTCACTGAACTTCCCTCTGCCCTGTATCTTTGTCTCTCATTGGCTGAAGGTCATCGCGATGTAGTTTTCAGTCAGAAATCATTGCACACAGCAGGATTGTGAATCGCGACAGCTCCAGATATTTAGCATGCCAAATATTTCGCGGATGTCGGCGACGTGTCAGCGATTCCCTCATATCGCATCTTTGATAATTCACACTGCGCGATTGTCACTCGCGTGAACGAGCTCCGATTTGCCTCCGATAATAGGGCATTTGTCGGCGATTTATCAAAACCTGTCGGCGAGTGAAAGATTGGGCTAAAATCGTGCAGTGTGAACTCGGCATTAGTTGTCTTAGTCTTGCCTTGCCTGTTTCCTCATGTTCTGATTCTAGCCCGTGTTCCCTGGATTAACCCTTGCCTTGCCGTTTGGATACTGTTTGCCCCTGCCCGGACCATTGCTTTGTTTACAGAATACTCGGCCACACAAGGATCCAGCGGTTTTCATGAACAATACTGGCCAGGTATGTGCACTGGAAGACTATTATTAGCCCTCAAGCAGAGTATGCGATCACTCGAGGACTTTATTCTAGAATATCTAGACGTTCCTAATAATTCAGATTTTCCAGATGATGTCTTGATCTTTTTTTCTTTTTTTGTGACGGCATTAATCAGCCACTCAAGACTAAGCTTATTTGTGAGGGTCCATGTTCCTCACTCAGTCAGTTTTTGGACTATGCTCTGTTGTGTGTTGGCTCTTCATTTACTGTAGGTGTTGCGGAGGAGGAAAATAACACCGTGTCTGTGCCTGTAATGGCGGCTGCTAAACTCAGTAAGTCACAAGTGTATTGACTGCTACTCCGGTGATTCAACCCGCTCGTGAAATGGCAGTCGCACCGGAGCGCGCTCACAAGATGGCGGCCAAAATAACACTCTGTCATGTCATTGCTGCCATTCATGAATCAAGTCAAGTCAAGTCACAGCTGCTATTTCTGAAGCGAGTCAAGTCACTGTTGATATTCAAGAGTTTTGTCACGTCACCGCTGATCTCCCAGTCTCGCCATGTCTCCGCTGACCGTCCAGAGTCTCATCACGTCACTGTTGATCGTCCAGAGTCTGATTACTTCCTGTCTGCTGCACCCAGATCTTCAAGGTCAGTCTTTTGGTATCCCAGTCTGATATCCAGTGTGAGGGATGCACCACTGGTGTCTGCACGTGCAGCTGGTATCCCTAAAGCAGCTCACTTTAATCCTCCTGTTCCTGCTCCAATCCCCTTGTCCGAAGCTCTTCTCCTGATGGGAATCGCATTGTTGCATTTGGGCTGCGCACACCACCGCAGAACTGCCTGAGGTGGCAGCACCCGTTGCAGTTTCTCCAGAAGTGGCGGGGCTCGCCTCAGCCCCTTGCATGGTGGTGGCGCCCAGCAATGTCCTCTCAGCCTGTCGAGTTGCAGTCGAGGAGACTGTTACCGCTGCAGAACCTCCGGAGGTGTCAGTGGTATCCACTAATCAACTCTAGTCCTGTCCTGTCACGGCTATGGAGGCCGTCTACGAATCCTCGTCCTGTCCTGTCGTAGCCAGAAGGGCTGTCCCTGAACTCTCGTCCTGTCCTGTCCTGTCATGGCTATGGAGGCCGTCTACGAATCCTCATCCTGTCTTGTCACGGCCAGAAGGGCTGTCCCTGAACTCTCGTCCTGTCCTGTCACGGCTATGGAGGCCGTCTACGAATCCTCGTCCTGTCTTGTCGCGGCCAGAAGGGCTGTCCCTGAACTCTCGTCCAGTCCTGTCACGGCTATGGAGGCCGTCTACGAATCCTCGTCCTGTCCTGTCGTAGCCAGAAGGGCTGTCCCTGAACTCTCGTCCTGTCCTGTAACGGCTATGGAGGCCGTCTACGAATCCTCGTCCTGTCCTGTCGTGGCCAGAAGGGCTGTCCCTGAACTCTCGTCCTGTCCTGTCACGGCTATGGAGGCCGTCTACGAATCCTCGTCCTGTCCTGTCGTAGCCAGAAGGGCTGTCCCTGAACTCTCGTCCTGTCCTGTAACGGCTATGGAGGCCGTCTACGAATCCTCGTCCTGTCCTGTCGTAGCCAGAAGGGCTGTCCCTGAACTCTCGTCCTGTCCTGTCCTGTAACGACTATGGAGGCCGTCTACGAATCCTCGTCCTGTCCTGTCGTAGCCAGAAGGGCTGTCCCTGAACTCTCGTCCTGTCCTGTAACGGCTATGGAGGCCGTCTACGAATCCTCGTCCTGTCCTGTCGTAGCCAGAAGGGCTGTCCCTGAACTCTCGTCCTGTCCTGTAACGGCTATGGAGGCCGTCTACGAATCCTCGTCCTGTCCTGTCGCGGCCAGAAGGGCTGTCCCTGAACTCTCGTCCTGTCCTGTAACGGCTATGGAGGCCGTCTACGAATCCTCGTCCTGTCCTGTCGTAGCCAGAAGGGCTGTCCCTGAACTCTCGTCCTGTCCTGTAACGGCTATGGAGGCCGTCTACGAATCCTCGTCCTGTCCTGTCGCGGCCAGAAGGGCTGTCCCTGAACTCTCGTCCTGTCCTGTAACGGCTATGGAGGCCGTCTACGAATCCTCGTCCTGTCCTGTCGCGGCCAGAAGGGCTGTCCCTGAACTCTCGTCCTGTCCTGTAACGGCTATGGAGGCCGTCTACGAATCCTCGTCCTGTCCTGTCGTAGCCAGAAGGGCTGTCCCTGAACTCTCGTCCTGTCCTGTCATGGCTATGGAGGCCGTCTATGAATCGTCCTGTCCTGTCGTGTTTTCTCCACATTAATGCTGTTTGATTATTGGTGATGACAGCACAGATCTCAGTAGTTCTTATAAAAGTACAGCACATAATTCAAATACCTTCTTTTGCCAGTTTCTCCATAGTTTCTTCTTCACAGCCTAAAATAAGAGAAAATATAAATGGAAGGTTTAATTATTAATCTGCTTCACAAATACTCCAGATTTTGTAAAATCATGACTGTGTTCAGCTGTTAAATGAAGTTCGAGTTACTCACTTTCTTTAGCTGGTTTCTTACCTGCAGAGCAGATCAAAAATATCAATACATGAGATGCATGAAACAAAAACCTCCTGAAAACCACATCTTTAAAATCTTTCAGCCAGATTGTACCTGTTAGTTTTTGTCTGTATTTGTAAAGGATCAACCCAACCAAACCCAGAAGAGCACAGATGAGAACGCAGAAGAAAAGAGCCTTCCATGGACCTGATGAATATGATGGATCTGAGAACGAAAATCCAGATTATTGTCAAATCTAGAGTAAAAAATATCAATCAATAATATTAAGTTATTAATATTAAAATAATATTAAAATCAATGAAAGTCAGCCTGAAATGCCATTTGCATTAGTGCTCCTGTTCAGTTCATGTATGTTCACATCAGGCTTAGTTTCATGTTGTTAAATTAAACAAAGTTTGCTGAAAGTAACTTAATCTTCACAAAAATCTACTGAAGGACTACAAAAGACTTATAGAGTATGTTGCATATTATGTCATAACAAATTGTAGTTTTTGACTCACCAGTGATTTTGAGAGCCACCTCTCGGCTGTCATATTCTGTGTCTCCACTCACATAACAGTGAAACGGACCTTCATCCTGAACTCTGAGTTTCTCCAGCCGCAGAGAGACGTCTCCATCCTTCAGTCCACCAGACTGATCTGACCATGGCTTCAGCGCGCTTCTGTTCCTGTACGATTCCTCCTGTGTGTCCTGGATCTTCCCATGATTATAGAGCAGAACAGGGTTGTTGAAGTCGTGGCGGTACCAGCGGATCTCCAGAGCTTCAGCGTTCTCAGGAGGAGAGATCCAGCAGGGCAGAATCACTGTGGATCCCACATGAGCCTCTACAGGATCACCAGGAACCATCACAATAAATGACTCTGAGAGAGAATTAAATATACCACGCATTAATATTTACTATGATTCCAGCTCTGCAGCGTTTAGACTCTGCTCGCATTACAAATACAGGCAGGGATTGTAAACAAAGAATCAATGTTACTGTTTGCACTTTAGACCCGAGCACTGCACTTTAGTATCACGTATATAAAATACTCGATAAATATGAAGGTCTGCATGAAATATTTAATGTGAAAAATGTTTGTGGTGTTCTTACCTGAAGTCAGGAGATTCACCAGTAAAGCGATAATAATCGACAACATGCCTGTGAAAATACAGACAGACTCACATAAAACAATCTCTGAGGGAGATTCTTCCGGAGTCAATGATATAAGAGACACGATTCAACTCACCGGAGACTGTTAAAGAATCACAGTTAGCTGAATTTGAGCCGTAAAGACGTGTTCAACACAACAATAGCGTCAAATATAAACGATAAATAAGATGAAAATCAGTCAGAATCCAACCGTTCTCTTCCTTGAGTTTTATTTTCACTTCAACTGTAGTTTATGACCCTCAATAAACAAACACACGTCAGCAGAATTACAGTAGGTCCACACAGGCCTGTGTGAAGGGCTGGGAGACAAACAGCGTGCTTTTATTGACGAACTACAAGACATTAAACCATGAGTTTAACATGATGTAGCCTACAGATGTTGATACAGCATAGAGTATTTTATTAGTGAAAATAAATAGACATGTATTAATTTCACAGCAGGGTGTTCAGTGTGTCGAGTGTTAGACTGGAGAAGGAGGAAGCTTCATTCTGTTCCTCTGCTCACGGTACGATGAGCTTGGTTTGACTCAGGTTTGTTTCAGGCTGTATTTGGTGCTCTCACAGCCTGGGCTGGGTTACAGACCGATGTGTGTGAAGTTATAGACTATGTGTGTTTGTGGCTCATTCTAGAATTGCAGGTACATTTCAAGCTGAGAAAAAAAAAAAAAATAGGACTTTTTTTTTGGTTAAACTTTTATTTTTCATAGAACACACTTTAAATATAATATTTTCTATATTTGCTGATCTTAAACTTGTAAGATTTTAAATATTTATTCTGAAAATCAATGTACTAACAGAAAAATCTGTCAACTCTGTTGTAGACAAATCCCTGGAAGAACATCTGTCTCTTAATCCATTAATTCAACTTTAAACCTAAAAATATATAGACTTTTTGTTTTAGAGTAAAAATATCAAGCCGTTTAACTGAAAAGTCGCCAACATTTTCTCTAATCATAGCTTTAAAAATGAATGTAATTCTTTAACATTTCATGTAGTAGTACTATTTATGCTAATTAGCTTCTAAGCAATTTGTTAACAATAAAACACACATAATTATCATTTTTAAAGCAAAACTTTAAACAAACAGAGTTGACCAGCTGTCGTTAAAAGACCAAAAACAGCAACATTTTCTGACAGATTCTGAAACTGAAACTGTTTTAAATGTAACAACTATTTAATTTGATAAAATACATGTGAGTTACAGATCTTTCATGCAATTGAAAATTAATGTAATGTGTCCAAAGATCTGGAAAATAACATGGCATAGCTGCTCCCTCACATGCAGTTATTGGCCATTTCTGCCCATATGTCTTTATTTAGTATTTAAATGTGCACTATGCAAGTTTTTTATAGACATACAGAGCTCTTGATTCAAGGAATAGCAGTTTGCAAGAATGTTAGATTTACTTTGTAGCCATATGTTTACATTAGTATTCATAAACATTAGAGCAAAACATTCATTCTGAGTAGTAGTGCTTTTTTCCTTTTGTGTCGTCTGTGTATTTTCTGGCTTCGTTACAGGGTCGGCATGTCGCTGTGTCCTCTGTTGACCTCGCCTTTCTGCTGCCGAGAGGTTCATTTACCTGTAATTCAACTCCTTTAGCCTGTAATGATGTAAATCAAATGTATCATTTACAGTAAAATGACCCAGAATCCAAAATAAACATAATAATCATGCAAAATACTTAAATGCGATTGGGAACATTTGACTCTGTTACTCATTGTCAACTCTGTTATCATTAAACTTTTTTTTTAAAACTAACAGAGTTGACATTTTCCACCATTTTGTGCTTCAGCTCAAGATGCTAACCTCAAACCAGACACCTCATGGCATGTCTGAAACAGAATTTTATGGATTTCCATCATATTATTGTTTTTAAAAAGTGAATGAGAGATTCACTACAAAATCACAATAACAGATTTGACAAATAATTAATCTACTTTTGGTGTATCCTAAACATTTTGTACAAATTAATAAGAGTAAAGAATAAAAACATACATCAATGCCTTCCAAAGATTCCTAGCAGAGGAAGTGACATCACTTGCTGCAAGTCACATGTTTTTTCTATGAATGCTTTAAAGATTGTTATGCCTTTTTATAACTGAGGTAACAGAGTTGAACGTAGGGACAGACACAAAATGTATTTTTATTTTTTTTTATTAATGAAATTACAAATATTCCAAAAATTAGATATTTTATGAAGTTGTTTATGTAACTTAATAGAGTAAACACAAAAATATGAAAATTAGACTTAATTATTTCATGATAATTCAAGCTGAATGTATGAATCAGGAGGCGAAGACAGTCAATAATAGTCTTTCGGTTATTATTTTCAAGACAAAATGTCCCTTAATATACATAAAAGCATTGTTTTTGGTGATAGCTTAATATAAATTGTGTTATTATTCAAAACTGATTCAGTGAAATTTTTGTTTTTGAAAAATAACAGAAGGTTTACTTAGAAGACGCAAAATGTACCCTCAATTCTAGAATTACCCATGTATGTATTTATGCATGTGTGCAAGTTATTCAGCTTCAGAACAGCACAGAGAGAGCGCCATCTACAGACAAGGCCATTAATGTCCATCAATCAGTTGATAACTGAGAAATCTGCTGTTCTTGTTTTGAAGCTGAGTTTGATCTCTACTGTAGTTTACAGCCTAAAACACAGAGACCTGAAAGTTTTGTCATAATTAGACACGCTCATCAGAAGTGACGAGTTCGCTGACTTATACTGATTTTCTGTCCATGATGTTCAGCTATAATTATGAATGTAGAGATCTCTGCTGCGCTTTAATAACTCCAGGATCTTTCCATATTAATGAATAAATTAATATATAATCACTCAAGAACATAGTACAGCCAGACTCGAGGAAAACACAGTTTAACAGTTTGAACCCGGTCCCTGTATTTGCTCTTGTCTGCTCCGGCAGGAGAGCTGGGGTTATGCCAAAGGCCCTGCATCGGGTTCCTCTGGTGTTTTCTTTGGCCGCACCCATGCTTCCTGTTTTAATCTGGACACGTTTAGCTGGTTAATCACCTTTAAGATGTTCTGACGCAGAGACGGAGGCACAGATTGAGCAGGACCTCCAGATCCTCAGCGTCTCTGCTGGAGAAGCTGCATCTTCTTCTGTCAACGGTAAGATCTGTCTGAAGAACTGCTGTGAGGGTTTGACAGAGAAGCAGAGGATTGCATTCAGTTTAATGTGCTTTCAGACTGAATCTGTAGGGTTTAGGATGGATTTGTTCTGTTATTTTTTATTCATTCAAATGCAGAGTGTATGCTGGGAAAAAAAATATTATTATTATTTTTTTTTTTTTTGTGGCCAAAATCTGTATTTAAATATATGCTAAATGTGTGCTGTAAAGGGTGAAGCTCAATTAATTACATTTTTGAAACTGAAAATATATTTTGTTTTAACCTTCATATACCAGAATATTATGCAACTAATAGGAATGTATTTTCTTGGATTGAGGAATATGGAGGACAAAATATATATTTTTAATGCTTTTGAATTTTAGAAAATGGCCCAAATTATATTTAACAAATATATATTTTAGCAAAAAAAAAAAAAAAGAAAAGTCAGTCATAAGTGTCAATTTTTTTATTTATACATCATCTGAAAGCTGATGGAATAAATAATCTTTCCATTGATTTATGGTTTGTTGGACAATATTTGTCTGAGATACAACTATCTGAAAATCTGGAATCTGAGGGAGCAAAAAAATCTAAATATTGAGAAAATCATCTTTAAAGTTGTCCAAATGAAGTTCTTAGCAATGCATATTACTAATCAAAAATGAAGTTTTGATACATTTACTGTAGGAAATTTACTAAATATCTTCATGGAACATGATCTTTACTTAATATCCTAATGATTTTTGGCATAAAAGAAAAATGTATAATTCTGACCCATACAATGTATTGTTGGCTATTGCTACAAAATATAGCTGTGCTGCTTATGACTGCTGCTGTGCTGCAGGGACACACACACACACACACACACACACACACACTCACACACTCACTCACTCACTCACTCACTCACTCACTCACTCACACACACACACACACACACACACACACACACACACACATATATATATATATATATAGCCATTTTTTGTATATTTTGAAATCTATTTAAAAATATAATCAAAATTACATTTTTGCTGTATGGGATGGTTAATGTTCGGAGACAAAAGAACTACCGCAGTTAGGCATCTGAAATAAGATGAGAGTACTTTAGTGAAAAAGTTGTACTCTTGATGAAAAGGTATAAAGTGTTTGTGAGTGAGTTATTCACTGAATCGGCTGAAAGAGAAGGAGAATCCCAGAGTCGTCAGATTTATTCTGATGTTCTGATTATGTCTCCTGTGAACAGCTGTAGAATGGCACAGAAAGCAGACAGAACTCCGTCTACAGAGAGGTGAGCGATCCTCTGAATGAACTGAACTCGTGTTAAACCACAGCCACAGAAGAATGATGAAGAATAATCCAGAATGTCTGAACCCAGATTAATTCAATATATATATATATATATTTTTAAATCTGAACCAGTGTTACATGCAAACGTGTTTGTTCTAATTAGTTTCTCACACATCTGCCTTTTTGTCTTTATCAAACTCAACCAAATCCAGCCCAACAGCTGATGGCTCCACCCCCAAATCTGCCCTCCGCAAGACGGCGTCCAACGATGCCTCCAAGAAGAAGAAATGCAAGAAATCTAACGAGGATGCCATGAACAAGGTGTACACTAACCTGCTGAGCAGCATCTTCGGACAGGTATCTCGCGCGCCTTCACTTCTGCTCTTGTGTTTAGAGATCCTTACTACAGTCTTGAGCACCTGAATCAGTTCTTTAAACCAATGATTCATGCAGAAATGACAATTCTGCACAGCCATTTTCTTCTGCAAAACACTCATTTCTTTCACTCTGCTTTTTTAATGCCGCTTCATTGTGATCACAAAGCCAGTGAAATGCCAGTTTTGAATTCATTTTATAGCTATTATAGACTGATAACCTTCCCTTCATGATGGTCACTAAACATACAACATCCTACAGACATCAGCAGCACCACTGACGTCAAACCTAGTGACGTATCTGCAGTTTCCATGCTTAAATCTGTGAATGAGATTAATTGTACTTAAATGTTTATTTGGGACTGAAACGTCTCATTGACAATCAAGCACAGTGCATGCAATATTAACAGCAGAGATTTTACCCAGATATACATGAGATTCTGCACTGATGACAGCAGTATTTCTGTTGATTTCATGATGAAATCAATCACAGAGTGCCGTGTCTTTGTATTCAGTGCATTGACTCTTGTGTTTTGTGCTTCTCAGAGCGTGATGTGTGTAGTATGTCTGTTAAATGCTCGTTAACCCCTGTAATCGCACTCAGACTGTAATAATAGCACATGACGCGGTTCAGTGTCACTCTTCATTTACTCTAACGAGGTTTAACGAGGCTTAAGCGGACGGTGGTGGTGTTTGATTCATGACTTGACTCGTGCTCTACACGTGTGTTTTCTACATGCCATACAGATCCATTCTTTCTTATAGGCTTGAACACAAATGCTTTGATGTTTTTGAAATGTTTCGGGTTAATTTTATAGGAAATATAAAATCTGTTCTCATTCTGGTGTCGTCTTTAAAATAGTTTTTAAAATTAAAAAAATTTAAACTTGAATTTTGATGTTAATGTTTTTGATTGACAAACTCTATTTAAACATTGTTTGTGAAAATTGCAAACCTCATATTAAAATCAACTGAAGATGATTTTAATGATTGATGAAAGAGCTTATTTAATATACAGTTTGACCTTTAGGGGTCACCATCACCATTTCCAGTCCTTTGAGAGTTTCAGGCTTTATTTTGTACTTTATTCTCAGTTACGAGCGTTTGCTGAACCTCATCAGAACTGAGTTTAGTGACTCTCTTTGTGTTGCTGTCGTCAGATGTGATGTTACGACAACGTTTCTGTAATAAATATATAAATAGCAAAATGTTTGAATATTTTGCTAATTGCAGCAAGTAGAGTGTTAAACTTAATTAAAAACTAAAAAACAAATTGAAATCTGTACAGGAAACCTTTATATTAGAGTATAAATAACTTTTTTAAATTACAGTATGTAAAGAGTTAAACTGAGTAGAAATGTATAATAAAAAAAAAACAGAAAAGCAAAATAAAAACGGAATAGATTTTTTTATATTATCAAATGTATTACATTTCAACATGTAAGGAGCTAAATGGAGTAAAAACAATGAAATAGCAACATTTATGCTGTGTAAAATTGGACAATGAAAACAGAGAGAGCAACTGACTAGGAAATGTTTTCATCAGATTATTTTAAAAATGTTTTTGATTTGCATGTGTAATAATTTGCATATCACAGCATGTGATGCTAATCGTGGCAAAGTGAGAATATAAAAGAGAAGCACACAAGTAAACAGTGACCATGCAGTGGATTCCTGAGTGATTGTTCTGTGACCCAAAACACACCATGGAAACTTGGATTGAGTCGGAAGCTTTAATCTGAATGTGTCCTGATTGATTTGAGCCTCTAATCAAAACAACACTTGATTCCTTCAGATCATCAGCTCTTATAACAACCACATACACAACTAATGTGATGTCTCTGTGTTTTCTGTCAGGAGCGAGAGCTGTCTCAGCCAGAGCTGGATGGTGAGTATCACACCATCTGACCACATTCATGTCTCCACTCAAGATCCTCACATCTCAGATCATCACATCACAGATCATCAAATCACATATCATCACATCACAAATCATCACATCATATCAAATCACATCTCCACTCAACATCATCACATCTCAGATCAGCACAGATCATCAAATCACAAGTCATCACATCACAGATCATCAAGCCACAAATCATCACATCACAGATAATCACATCACAAATCATTACCTCACAGATCATCATATCTCAGATCATCACATCGCATCACAGATCAACAAATCACAACATATCACATCACATCTCCACTCAACATCATCACATCTCAGATCAGCACAGATCATCAAATCACAAATCATCACATCACAGATCAAAAAATCACACATCATCACATCACAGATCATCGAGCCACAAATCATCAGATCACAAATCATTACCTCACAGATCATCATATCTCAGATCATCACATCGCATCACAGATCAACAAATCACAACATATCACATCACATCTCAGATCATCACATCACGTCTCCACTCAGCATCATCACATGTCAGATCATCACATCACAGATGATCACATCACAAATTATCACATCACAGATCATCAAATCACAAATCATCACATCTCAGATCATCACATCATGTCTCCACTCACGTGACTCCACTCCACCATCACGTGATGATCATCACCATGATGATCATCACGTCAGATCATCACATCATAGATCATCAAATCACAGATCATCAAATCACAAATAATCACATCACAGATCATTGAGCCACAAATCATCACATCACAAATCATTACATCACAGATCATCATATCTCAGATCATCACATCTCAGATCATCACATCGCAACATATCACATCACATCTCCACTCAACATCATCAAATCTCAGATCAGCACAGATCATCAAATCACAAATCATCACATCACAGATCAAAAAATCACACATCATCACATCTCAGATCATCACATCATGTCTCCACTCAACATCATCACATGTCAGATCATCACATCACAGATCATCAAATCACAAATCATCACATCACAGATCATCGCATCACAACTCAAGTCAAAGATCATCACATCACAAATTATCACATCACAGATCATCACATCTCAGATCATTGCATCAGATTATCAGATCACAGATCATCAAATCACAAATCATCACATCATCAAATCACAATCACATCACAGATAATCACATCTCAGATCATCACATCAGATTATCAGATCACAGATCATCAAATCACAAATCATCACAGCATCAAATCACAATCACATCACAGATAATCACATCTCAGATCATCACATCAGATTATCAGATCACAGATCATCAAATCGCAGATCATCAAATCACAAATCATCACCATAAAATCACAATCACATCACAGATCATCAAATCACAAATAATCACATCATCAAATCACAATCACATCACAGATCATCACATCATCAAATCACATCACAGATCATCAAATCACAGTTCATCAAATCACAAATCATCACATCATCAAATCACAATCACATCACAGATCATCAAATCACAGTTCATCAAATCACAAATCATCACATCATCAAATCACAATCACATCACAGATCATCACATCATCAAATCACAATCACATCACAGATCATCAAATCACAGATAAAAAAAAATCACAGATAATCACATCTCAGATCATCACATCAGATTATCAGATCACAGATCATCACATCACAGATCATCATATCACAAATCATCACATCACAAATCATCACATTATCAAATCACAATCACATCACAGATCATTGCATCACAGATCATCAAATCACAAATTATCACATCACAGATAAAAAAAATCACAGATAATCACATCACAGATCATCACATCACAAATCATCACATCATCAAATCACAATCACATTTCAGATCATCACATCAGATTATCAGATCACAGATCATCACATCACAGATCATCAAATCACAAATCATCACATCATCAAATCACAATCACATCTCAGATCATCACATCAGATTATCAGATCACAGATCATCACATCACAGATCATCAAATCACAAATCATCAAATCACAATCACATCACAGATCATTGCACCACAGATCATCAAATCACAAATTATCACATCACAGATCAAAAAATCACAGATAATCACATCTCAGATCATCACATCACATCTCCACTCAACATCATCACATCACAGATCATCCCATCACAGATCATCAAATCACAATCACATCACAGATCATCAAATCACAGATCATCACATCACAAATCATCACATCATCAAATCACAATCACATCTCAGATCATCACATAAGATTATCAGATCACAGATCATCACATCACAGATCATCAAATCACAAATCATCACATCATCAAATCACAATCACATCTCAGATCATCACATCAGATTATCAGATCACAGATCATCACATCACAGATCATCAAATCACAATCACATCACAGATCGTTGCACCACAGATCATCAAATCACAAATTATCACATCACAGATCAAAAAATCACAGATAATCACATCTCAGATCATCACATCACATCTCCACTCAACATCATCACATCACAGATCATCCCATCACAGATCATCAAATCACAATCACATCACAGATCATCAAATCACAGATCATCACATCACAAATCATCACATCACAAATCGTCAAATCACATCACAGATCATCAAGTCACAAATCGTCACATCATATCATATCACACCTCATCTCAACATTAGCACACACCTGCTTGTGTTCCAGAGCTGGCCGAGGCCTTCAAGGAGTTTGATTACGATCAGGACGGCTATCTGAACTATAAGGATCTGGCCGAGTGTATGCGGACGATGGGCTACATGCCCACAGAGATGGAGCTGCTGGAGATCATCCAGCAGATCAAGATGAGGCGTCAGTATCTGTACACACTAAAATAATGAACTGAAGTATCATATACCAGCGTCTCAGGTCACCTACTGTTTCTGTGTGTTCAGTTGGAGGTCTGATGGATTTCGATGATTTCTGTGAGTTGATGGGTCCCAGGATGATGATGGAGACGGCGGATATGCTGGGACTCAAAGAGCTCAAAAGCTCCTTCTGTCAGGTACAAATACAACCACAAACACTCATATCAAGTCTGGGATCAGTATGATTTTTTTTAAAGAAATTAATACTTTTGTTCACCAAGGACACATTAAATTGATCAAATGTTTCAGTAAAGACATTTATAATGTGATAAAAGATTTCTATTTCAAAGAAATGCTGTTCTTTTAAACTTTCTATTCATCTGTGAATCCTGCAAAATAAAATGTATCACGGTTTCCACAAAAATATTGTGCAGCACAACTGTTTTCAACATTGATAATAATCAGAAATGTTTGTTGAGCAGTAAATCAGTATATTAGAATGATTTCTGAAGATCATGTGACACTGAAGACTGGAGTAATGATGCTGAAAATACAGCTGCGCATCACAGAAATAAATTACAGCCTACAGTTGTTTTACACTGTAATAATATTTCACAATTTTACTGTATTTTTGATTTAATAAAGCAGCCTTGGTGAGCAGAAGAGACTTTCAAAAACAGTAACAAATCCTCATTGAGTGTTTTTACTGAGGGGTTTGTTTATACAGTATATCATTCACGCTGATTTATACAACATTTTACTCCTTAAACATGGTGAAAATGTGTTTGTTTTCTGTCTGTTGACATTATTATGGAGTGATAAAAAAGGAATCCGAAATCCCCTCCAGAAAAACCTACTGAATCCAACTACAGTCCAGTGTTCAGATTCATGTGCTGGACGTGTGTGTGCTTCCTGCATGTTCTGTTCTGTTTCGAGTTCGTTCTCAGTTAGCCTTTCCCTAGTGACCTAGTTTTCATTAGCCTCCTAATTATCATTCTCTTCACATGTGTTTGATCAGTTAACTCGTTTACTCATTCATTTGCTCCTTAAACCTTCAGTTCTCCATTAACCTTTGTCTGTTCTACTTTGATTTTTGTATGATATTTACTCAGCGTTTTGTTTATTAAAGATCAATTCTATCTTTACTTTGAGCCTCCTGCCTTTTCTCCGTCTCCACGGACGTAACAGTTCGCAAATTAGTGCATATTTAATTAGATGCCTCATTTGCATATTTAAACATAACATTTCAGAAAACTTGTAATACAAAAAATGTTTGCATCAATCAACTGTATATGAAATCTTCTTCTTCTTCTTTTTTCCTTATTCAGCTGTAATGTCTTGCTTCAAATGTAATTGAGCAGTTTAGTTTGAGCAGTGAATGAGCTGTGTGTGCTTGGTGTTTGTGGTCAGTTTGACATGGACGGTGATGGGAAGATCTCCCTGGATGAGATGAAGGAGGCTTTGAAGAGTCTGTTAGGAGAGAAACTCAAGAAAGGAGAGCTGGAGGAGATCCTGAAGGAGCTGGACCTGAACGGAGACGGAACCGTGGATTTCGATGGTGAGAACTGCAGTATAATATAATAACAAGCTGAAATGGAAGCATTCAGAGATGTGAAGCAGCAGCGATCTGATGCTGTTAATCTGTGATTTGACTCTTCCAGAGTTTGTGATGATGCTGTCGGTGCGATAACACCCTCATCTACTGACCATACGGAAAAACTGGAAACATCTGGGCTCTTTCTTACTGTGATTTCCAGGCCAAATCATGAAAGGCCACAGTCATGAAAATGCATTTCTCTAGTTTTGCTCTACTCTATAGTATTTCATGGACTAGATATCGCTCGTTATGGACTAATGCTAGTAATTATAATAGTTTAAATCTGTTTATTTTGTACATTGGTTGCTAATATACGAATGGAGGTTGTCAAGTATTTTCTGTGAAATTACTGGAA